>JAVQJL010004360.1:0-22374 GCA_036024295.1 Nannoperca obscura
CCCCCCCCCCCCCCCCCCCCCCCCCCCATAAAAAAACTAAACAAATGTGTCATCATAATAATGTATACCACTTTACAATTCAAAAGTGCAACATTAAATCATTCATCTGGATTATTTTAATAAAACTGTATTAGCCTTGAATAATGGGCTATGGTGGGGGGGGTGATATAGTGTCTTTGCTCTCACTCAAGGCGTTCTCTGAAGTATGACAGTGAATTGACTTACGTGGACATGGCCAGTGGCTCATTTCCTCTCAGTTACTTATTACAAATATTTTAGGTCTTCCAATTAAGTAATAATATAAATTGCTATTTCAATTATCAATCTACCTAATCTAATGTTTTTTTATCAAATACCTGAAACACAACAGAAAACATTTCGCCATGATCCAGTGTAAGTTAGACTCAAAAATAAATTATTTCATCAAATAACTGGATATCAGCGACATCTTTACAAAGTCACAACCCGCAGGTAAACAACCTATCATTATATTTGAGGGTAAGGTAATGCAATTATGGGGGTGAAACAAAAAGATAATATGACAAATTGTGTAACACATTTGCTCTCAGCAAGTAAATAAGTAAAGCAATTACTTTTGAAATGAGTAATGAATAATGATTAATATATTATTACTTGACTGAGTAATGAGCCTAGCACTGGCAGGTAGCAGAAGAACCCACTCTTTGCACATGCCTATTGGTGTTTTCACACTGATGCTGTTGTTGATCATCAGTCAAGCTCTAAATGCAGCTTCTTGCATCTCAATGTGATTCCAATTATGATTTCATGGATGAATTACCTACAGTGCTTAAGTATGTTACAAAACATGTGGGTGACTATAAAAAAAGCTTAATGTCCAGACCATAAGCTGATGCAAGATCACTTATCCTTCACACCACTACGCGACTAAGGGTCACTTAGTCGCCAAGACAATCTACAAGACTTTTGGAAAAATAAGACTAGATGACTCTTAAAATGAGAGATGCAAGTAAAGCCTTTATGAAAGCAATTATTGGCACGTACTACCCAAAAAGAAGGCAAAGACGAGGGGATGACACAGGATCTTCTGACGAAGCTGGATTACCATCTAGTGTTTGCATCTAAAAACGTACCTTTGGTTATCGCATAATTGAATAGTGTGTGTATGTTTGAGCATGTTTTTTTTTGGGGGGGGAGGGGGGGGGGGTTTAGTTGTTCCAATTTGGATCTTACATGATGTTTTATAAAGCCACCAACGAAGTCCGTTGGCCTATCGATTTTTTGACCTGAACAAAATATAAATAAGATCAAACTACAGTGACACACATTTTATAATCCCTATGCTCACTGGCCTGTTGCAACTGTTTCAGAGGAGTTTGTGGACCGGAAGAGGAGAGAGAGCGATAAATAACACAGTACACATAAAACCATTCTGATTTCTGTAGCTAGGTTAGAAGAGACCTGTTAATTGCTCCTGTTGCTCGATGCTTTTACTTGCTCTTCTTTAGGATTTGCTCTCCTCTGTTGGGGACATTTTTTGTCTCTGTAGACACGGAGGTGGTGATGAAAAACCAACATAAGATTAAAACATGGCGTCTGAGGAATTCAACATTGTCTCCCCTGCAAATTTAACATATTACAAATTATATTACACCGAGCTTGTCAAGCATTTGGGTCCTGATAATTACTATGCAATCATATGGATGCAAGTGATATTAAATATTTATATACTCGTTCCTTGAGGAATAATGGTGATGGAAGTTGTTTTCTATTTTTAATGATTTTTCAACAAAGCTAAAAAAGCTTAGCTGTGATGAGATTCATATTTTCTCTGGCTGCGACGAGACAGAAACATGCAAAAGGATTTTTCTCTGTGCTGAGGTTGGGTTAAGGGTTAGGGCTTATAAACCCTTGGCTTATGGCTTATAAAAAGTCGGTCTATACCTGCTCTATATGAAAATGTGCCTTGAGATAATCTTGTTATGATATGGCTTTATATAAATAAAATTGAATTGAAACCTTAACCTATGTGAGTTAAGTGTTATTCCATATATTTAAGCAAAGTTCTACATTTCCAAACCCTCCCCTCGTTCACGCTCTAGCTGAAGAAGAGATTGACATAGTAATAAACTGATGTTAATTAGACACACTTTGAAATTCTCCATTCTGCTTGTCTCCATGCCCTATTGGAGCTGGTGGCTTATTAAATCATTTGCTGCTCTTGGGTGATCTTCTTTTGAATCTTGGCCTCACCCTCCAGGCACAATTTATTTTTATTTCAAAAAAATTTGACCAGCAAATTTTGCATTAGTTCAAGAGAATTATAAATCATTATTACACACGCAGATACTTCAAACATTTTGTTTAAGAGCTTTCTGCTCGATGAGGCATCAAAGGAGATGTTCACACTGATGACTGTTACACTGGCACATATCTTTTCATTAGCACACTGAAGTTGGCATCATCATGTTCTGTACACGGTCGACAGAACAGTATCTATGGCTGCCGTCTTTGTAAGCTTTTGTTATAGCAAAAGTGGAGGTTCTGAATTATAACTCAACAATTCCTTGTCCTTGAGTGGCTGTCTATAACAGTAAATAACAACATGTTATATTACAAAAGTTGAACCACTCTGGTGCAGGTTAACGTAAAAGTGACATAGATTGCAGCCTAGGAGTCACAAGTGTGCAGCCCACCTATCTCCATTGCATTTGTATTTTGTTAAAGTTATTGTGTGACTGCTCAGTTGTGATAAGGACATAGTGTTTCAGGATCACATGATTACAAAAGAAACAGCTGTAAAAAGATGAATACATTTGTGTCAAGTGTCCCAAATCCCACAGGGTGCAGGAGCTCTCTCTGGACATCAGTCATGTGACAGGAGGGATTCCCACTAATCGCTCGGTTTGCAATTTTTATGCAATCTCAAGTGTTTGTTGAAGAATTCTTCTAAAAATCTTTTTTCACTTAGTATGACCTCACAAGCTAAAACTTAAACTTTTAAAACTTGAGCTATGACAGAGAAAGTTTGACATACTAAAGATTTATATGTCAATGCAATATGTATGACTCACTCAAAAAGGTACATAGAGTGCAAGAACTGGGAACGAAAAAAGCAGTACGCAGGTATTTCTTCATAATTTTCAGCGCATGCAAACAATTTCAAGATGTGCTTGTACATCCTGGAGAATGCCTCTCTTGGGAAGAAAACTAGACTCAGAGAATAAAACATCTAAGATATGACATAATGTGAAAATATATTTTGTAAAATGGGTTTATAAACTTGAGTCAGCAAAGAAGAAAAGAAGTTTAATTACTACACAATAAGGCTAACAGAGAATCCCCACTGGCTCTCCAAACAGCTGATTAGAGTTTTAAGTCTCCGAACTGAATCCATGATCTTTTCATCTGGATATTCAACATGCATTGAACCAGTGTAATTGTAAGACTCAAGAGAAGGTGCGAATAATGCTATTGTTAGGGTTTGAGCATTGCCCGTGGCATGACCAATGGAGCAGTCTAAGAATCATTATAGTGGCATGACTAGTGTGGCTTTGTCTCCCAGTCTGAATCCAGTCAGCTAACTCAATTACCCTCCACCCAGAGGTGGCAAAGTCCTTTGATTTGCCCTGCCTTTTAAATATCTACTGTAATTCTGTCTCATTATGTACCACTGCCTTTGTACTGATCAGCTAATCTTAAACACTGAGAAAAGATCACAGGAATGTCCAGAATACTTGGTTTTAATGCCATATGTGCAACAGGAATTTATTCAAATACATAAGCGTTGAAAGACACAATTCAGTCCAACATGCAGCATGTAATCAGTACTCTTAAAACAAAGGCATCCCTCAATGACCCAGACCATCAGATTCAGTTGATCATCAACACACAGACATTTGTTAAAAAAATTATTCTTACTTATTTTATCTATACTGTAGGCATAGATAACATTTGTAATAGAATGTGAACATTAATGGATATTGCACGAAATAAAAAACACAAAAGAAAGATTAGATATTAGATGTACAGTGACAGATACAAAATAAGAATATGAACGAGAGGAAAATGGAAGAAGGAGGAGAGGAGAAAAGAGCCTGGACAATATCTCAATATTGATCAAGAGTGAAGTTTCACATTCATTTAGTCTGTTGGCATTCTGAAATATAACGTGCATTATGCATAAATTGAGAAAGAGGGAACTGAGATCATATTGTAAAGTATTAATGTATCGACCTATTGGTTTTGCAATTAAGTACAGAGTATTTCATTTGAGGATTTGGCAGTCATCTCCACTGGTTTTGTGCTTAAAAGATGTAAAAGTCCTTGTCTGAAAAAATCATGTGACTCATTTTTTTAAAAGTTACCCTGGTCTGGAAAAAAAAATCTTTAGTGACTTATTGCAGTCCATTTATGTTGTTAATTTAGGAGATAAATGGTGTTGGAGCCCTGAGTATCTAAGTTGTCAGAAATTTGGCACCTTGTTGAGACACATGTTCGCTTCTAGAATCACTAGAATCACTAGAAAACTTTGACGTCTGTTTCATATTAAGACTCTGGTTTTAAAAGCTTTCAACTAGTCTGCTAAATTGTAATGCAATTTTTCCAGAGCCCGTGGTCTCAATATGAATTTCCTACACTTAAGGATGTAATGGTGTGTGGTTTGAAATATAACGTTGGCTCCAAAGAGTTGTCATCTGGTTTCTTGTGACTCGCAACCCATCCAAGGCCTCACATATAGGTATGCTCATGAGTGAACATTCAGAAAGTGAGATGTGGAAGGGAAATGGGAGTTGTTAGTAGCAAATTTCACTTCAGCAAAAAATAAAAAAGACTCAGTTTAGGCCCAGGTTTTGAGGTCACTAGATAACTGTCATCTTCATATTTACAGATTGTGCTCTTACATTTCAAGGATTCATTGTTATATGATTCACAAAAGGGAGCACAATTTTTCTTGAGAACATTAAAAAAGAGATTCAGATCAAGATGCACACAGTGTTAGGACAGGTCTCTTGCTTGCAGTCCACAGTGAGACCATTCCCACAACCACTGACACTTTGATTAAAGAAACTCTTAAATAATAATTAAAATTAAATTTATGCTGCAGTGGAAACTGTGTGCTGTAATGCATGTCTCGCCTGCATGTTGCCTCCCACGACTTAGTGGGTATCAGGGTGGAGGGTTAGCACTGTACAAACTCTGTAGTTAGAAAAGAAGAAGCCTAAACCATGTGCTTGTGTTCCACTTAACCACAGGATTTACTCTGACGAAGAATACCGACATAAACGTTAACGTTGGGAAGGAAAGGAACAGCGGTGGATGGTGGCAAACACCAGAAATCAGATGAATATAAGTGTCTCCTGAAATAACTGAAACTCAATGTCAAATTCATGAGACAACACTAGCTATTAAGATGGGTTGTGAACAGTGTTTATAGACATAGTGAGATGAAAGATTCACTATATGCAACCTGTTCTCTTATCTAGAGAGCGTTTACAGAGATTTTGAAGGCATTTCAAATGCAAGATTTGTGGCTTTCGTTCTGTACAAAAAAATCAACGCATATTGGGGTTATTAAGAGGGTAATTTTTTCATATGCTATAAATATTAAATCAAATATTAATAAACTAATGGATTTGTCCCTTTTCTTTTATTTAAACTACATAGTGTAAATCACAAGTTAGACCAGTTTAAAGAGTCTAAACAGGAAGCATTTCTTTTACGCTTCAAGTCTATTTTCTTCAGTTTTATCCGCGCAGCTACAGTCACTGTGTACTGATCTCTAAGTGGCCTGCACTCAATACTTTGCCTGAAGCTGCTGCTACTGCTGACGATGTGGTTCCGTTTTGTGTTGTAATTTGCTTTCTGTTTTGGTCTGCTATAGTTTGGGATTTAACAAAGGTCCATTCAGGGTAACCTCAGGTTTTTGAATCCTGTTGCACGTGCTTCTGTTCTCTGGTTTTAGCTACAATGTTTGATATTTTCTCAACATTTTGAGAAAGCAATATGTTATGCACATATTTAAACCAGTGGGTTGGAGTATTTATCTCCACTGTTACATGTTACAATTACTTTCTGTTTCTCTAGTGACCATCAACAATCAATAACCTTGGTGGAATCCCCTTTAAAGGTTTTATACTACGTGTGGACCAGATGTGCATACTGGTTGCAGGGTATCATCAGTAAGCCACTGAGCCACATGCATATCAGCACTTAAGTGTCTATACCGTGAATCAACACAAACGCAGATGAACAAAAGCAACATACAGAAAAAATGTTATTTCATACTGTGTCACTTTGCTTCTGGCTTTGATTACAGTTTGAGCAAAGGCATCTGCTGGCCTGTAAGGCAGCCAGCAGTGATTTGGTTTATAGAGATCGTATGGCAGGCCACTGAACCTTGAAGCACCAGATAGTCTGTGTTTCCTATGATTTGAGCGTGAGCTTATTCTTTCCTGTTGAGAAACACACACCCCCTAGCAACATGTGCAGCAGGCCCAGGATGAGCAACAGTGCTGGTCAATTAAACAACAATATACACACTGTTTTCACACATCTTGGGTTGCATTTCTTGACAGGAGAAACAGAGGCTTTGAAAACTAACCAAATCTGGGGTTGGATGGGGGGTGTTAATAAATGTCCCATAATGGCTGAAATCAGCTATAGTGGTAGACAGGTTTATTAAGTTTGTTGACAAAAAGAAAAGAACAAGAGTGATATAGGATATTAGTCTTAGAGCTGGAAACAAAGTGCAAATAGAATTTATCATGCAAAAGCTGCAAACTGGTTTTCACGTTGCAGAATTTAAGTAAACAGCAGGGGTTTATTCAGAAGTTTCCCTTTAAGCAATTATAAAACTTGAGTGAGTGACATCATGTACAGTAGAAGTTGTCTGTTCAGTCCCTCATTCTCCGTCCTCCCTGTCTTCATTAACGTGACCAAAATGTCATCAACTTGTTTAATGCCTCTTAATATCACTGTATCGTTTACATTCCCCATCCACACGCTGGAAATGAGTCCCAGCTTGGCAGCATAGACACCAGAGGAGGTGACGAGAGAGACTTGGAGGTGGGGTGGGCATAGGTGGGTGAGTTGGGGGGCAAGGGGTGGAGTGACAGGCTATTTAGACGTGCTACTTCACTTTGCATTAGAGTGTACAATATCAGGCATGGGGAGCCAAAGTAAGGCCAGATTTCAGGCAATGCTGGTCAGGCCTGGAGCGATGGATCACTTACCGTACGAAATCAAAGTCAATGGCAAAAGATCTGATCTGGAGTGAGGCCCAGCAGTACAGAGAGAAAAGTGTGAAACCTGGAGAAAGAGAGACACTCATTGAGGAAATCCATTACCACTGGAGAAGCCAACAAGCATGAAAGGAGCTGTCTTGTTAAATTGGCTGCTTGATAAAGCAGGTCTTTGGCCGGGGAGCTACTCAGAGTCACCACTAGTGACACCAGACAGAGGAAAGAGAGAGGTCCTTATTGATACGGCGAAATGTTGAGTCACTGCAGTCCACCCTCTGTGTTTCACTAAAAGAAAAAGTTTGAAAGGAAAAATGTGTACTCCACAGGGTCTTCAGTAATTTTCAACATTACAGTAGTACTTTTTATCCAGCCAATGCAGAAAAGAAATCTGCTCATCGTCATTTACATCTTGTAGGTTTGCAGTATTTAAAAATCATGGTGTACTAATTCATTTCCTCTGTACGTTTGATGTATTACAGGGTCGCAACATCATGCAGAATGTCCCAGGAGGCAAGGAAACAACCCGCTACAGGTTGACTGATAGACATTACAGTTAACACTAACAGAAACATCATCGCCAACATTGTACCATGATTGCTGCACACGGAAATAACTGCCGGCTTGTTTGCCCACTTGACTTCAATTGATTTATATTAAAAATGAAAAAAAAAAGATTTTACTTTTGCCATAACAATCACAACCGTAGCTGCTATTTTTATACATTGATGGTCCTCTCCCTTTCTGCTACGTAGCCAAGATGGCGTCCATTGAGGGTGAGAAGTGTTCAGCGTTCCACAGTCTTTCTTACTGTTTTGAGTAAATCATCAGGTACTGATGTCTATCGAAGTAAGAAAAACTATTAGACTTACAGTAAGAATGAAGGAACAAGCCAAGAGATCTGCTGAGCTAGTTGTCATTATCTACTGTAACTTTGAATTGACCTTCACTTCATCTCCTGTGTATGTTTTTGATTTTGAGAGATTGGTTTTGGCAACGCCTCTTGTGGACCAAGGTTAGAGGCATCAGGTACGTTCAACCTGCAGTCTATGACCACTGACCCTTTAATCGTCTTGGCTCACTTAAGCTGCTGGTGGATCCCCCAGTAGATTTGTTTTTAATGCGCTGTGATTTTTTCTTCCTCCAAAGCCCCCCTTTTTATCTTCTTCCTGCTGTGTGGCTGAAACCCCAATGAAGCCATGGAAAGCCTCAAATCCCCCACATCAGGACTAGCAGGAAAATACAGCTCAATCAAATCCTGAAAACATATTAACTCTACTGAATTAATAAAGGAAACTAATGTTTATATGTACATCATCTATTAAACATATGTGTAAAACTTAACATTTCCTTATTTCCTTTTGATTGCTTAATAGTTGTTGCAAATATATTGTGAAATTATGAGATTTTGAATCTTGCTGGGCACTAAGTAACTAAGAAAGTGCCTCAAAGTATCTACAAGTGAAGAACAAATACACATACACCAACAGCACAGCAAATGGGTTACTTTAAGGCTGAAGGTTGGTTTTGGCTATAGAGTATATGGATCACTTACAAAATAAAATGTTTCATCATAGTTTACTTATGATCTAAAGACCCCACTGCTGTGAAACCTGCATAACTGACTGATGCAATTCAACTTTCCAAAGAATGAAGATTGGTAGAGTGTCTCTACTTTACTGAAAAGCCAGGGAAGCAGAGTAGATCTTAAGAGTTGGAAAAAGATAACAAATTGAAAATTGAGAAATTGACAACAAAAATTTGAATCTATGACAAATAAGTACTTTATTGCAGGGCATTCACTGTCCAGACAGCACATTTGAACATAATTACATTTGAAATTAAATATATTGTTAAACATTTTTATCCCTCAAAATATTTTTACCTATTATTAGTGTTTAAAGTTTAAACATCCTGCCACAGCACTTCATGATGAACATTTTACAATTTCCATAGAGCAGCCAAAATGATTATTCCAGTTTATAGCAAATGTTACTGAGAAATACTGTAAGTTCTCACTTGAACCAAAATTCTGTCATACTTATCCGTGCTCTGAATAGATGCCTAAAACCCTCTCGTTTGCTAGCATTTTTTTCCCTTCATTTTTATTGGTTCACCAATCAAATTCTATTTTCGATCAACTTACTTGACAGTTGGCAATGTACTGTAGCATGCTGTTCTTGTAAATCCCTGTATAGAGAGAATTGTGTCATTCCCTTGAGTGCCCTGATTTGTGCTAAGGAACACTGACTTCATTTCTTTTAATTATGCCTGCTGAAGAAAATAGCATGTACATTGCAGAGCACCACACCTGCATTTGAGAGGGGAGCTGAGATTTAGAGGGAAAGGCAGGACAAAAAGAGGTATTGTTGTTGGGTGTAGGTCAGTGCTGCAAGTCTGCTGCTCCCTAGAACATTCCATGGTGTCACATAATACTGCCAGTTTCCTGTTGGAAGTGCCAGTCCAGAAAGATTGAGTGTGTTTGCAAAGTCAAAGTGTGCGTGTGTATGTGTGTATGTCCGTCTGTACAGTATATGTTAGTATATACATGTGTGTGCCTGGCATCTCTGCATCATCTTATACAAGATGTCCAATTTTCAAGACCTGAATTTTCATCTGCTAGTGCTGTATATATACTGCTATAGAAACAGAGGAAATGGAGTATTTTCCTTAGCTGTGAATTCCCAAAAATGTGCGTTTATGTGTCAGAACAACAAACAAAGTATGATACATCTCCTGTGCAGGGAAGTGGGTCTGCATTTAAACATTTTTATAGGGTGCTCTATACTATGCATGAACACATTCATGTGTAAAACACAGCCAAAGAAATAAGTCACCTGCCCTCTACTTGGAATTGTAAAAAGAATTGCTCCCTCTGGATGCCACCAATAGAAAGGCCTTGGACACAGCCTTCTATTTGTTTTGCATTATGCTTCGGACAATACAGAACTATATTTTGAATCAAAAAAGGTGTCCATATAAAAGACCCATTTTTTTTGTAATCACTGGTGATGTCATTAAAAGAAGTTAACACTTTCCAAATAGAATAACACAAACATACAAATTACAACATGGTCTTGTAGAGGCAGGAGCACACAGAAGAATTTGAAACCTATTTGAAAATGTTTTTATTCACGGCAACTTATTTTGCTAAAGTGCTACTTCTTCACACTGTTACAGGTCTTTTTTATCTTTAAAACGTATATAGATAAATCCAGTGAATTTCAAAGCAACATTTTCTTTTGTTGCAAGAGTAGATAAACATTCACAAAATCTTAATATTCAATCCAAATCAAGATCTACATATTTTTCTCTGCAAAAAGAAGTCAGCAACCTGTTTATGACAATAAACAACACAACGATTAGAAAACTCTACAAATATCTACATCTGTTTTTAACCCTTAGCTGAGGGAGTGAATCTACAACCTTGTAATTTTCCTCCACACAGAAAATCTGCAATGTAGTCGGTGGGGAAAAACACCCTCAAACATTATGCTGGTGAAAATGTGTA
This sequence comes from Nannoperca obscura, assembly GCA_036024295.1. Lineage (NCBI taxonomy): Eukaryota > Metazoa > Chordata > Actinopteri > Centrarchiformes > Percichthyidae > Nannoperca > Nannoperca obscura. The sequence goes on from JAVQJL010004360.1 coordinate 10,732, forward strand.
AATTAGACTTGGCCCTGTGCAGCTTTGGAGTTCAGTTCGTAGGCTGAGGAGACATTAACGAGGAAGGGGAGACTCAGTGATTTAGAAGAGAAGCAGCCCCACGCCACAGAAGGAAAATAAACTAAAATAATAGATCTCAGGGATGTAATTAAGAGAATTGTGATTCAACAATGAGGTAACTATCAAGTCATTCAGCCACGGCAGCCAGCTAAAAGTCACATTTAGATGTGTGATGACATAATTTATGCTAAACGGAGTTTTCCCTCATTGGCTCAAGTATAAAGGCTCTAAAGAGACCTACTATCAACTGAGACAGCCCAGTGTGAGCCTGTGCCCATCTTCCTGATAGGTGGTTCAAAGTTTTTATACTGGTTGTGTGGATGGAGGAAATAGAGGGAATAAAATGGTGACATAAAACAGTCCCATAAATAAAACAAAGAATGGTCAAAGCTCATTAAGTATTTGGGACTGTGTAATTCACAGACATTTATGATTATACAGATAAGTCCAATTTAATTTAATTCACATAATTACAAGTACTTTAGTAATTAATTGAAATTGTCTCCAACCCACTGAGTTAAATAATCAATTGTGGGGAAACCTAGCCACACAAGTTCAGTATTTTCTGATGCTATCCTGTGCTGAGTGACGGCTCCGCTAATATGTGAAGCACTTCACCAGGAACATTAGAGGTCCAAGTCTGATATGCATCTGTTCAAAAATCACAAAAGAGCAGACCACTCACTTAAAATTCCCTGTATTGCTTGATTAACTGCAAATCATAACATTGTCCCTAAGCGTGCCACGGGTAAATAAGGAGAGCGACAAGCAACAAACATTTATTTTCTCGTGCGTCTGCCTCAGAATTTAATTAGCCATTTTTCTAACCTGTGATCCCAAAGCCTCACCCCTGCTGTAAGACGCAGAATTCATTAAGCTGTTTTCTGCCCTCAGATTTTCACACCACGGCTTTGAACATCTGCACCCTGTCATGTATCATCCCATTCATTTCTACTTAATTTGATCCTAATAAGCGCCTACATGAGGAGCCAGATGTTGCTGCTTCGACTGTGGCACTGAAAGTTTTGTTTGAGGGGAGTTGTGTTCTGTGCCTGGTGGGTAGAGAGGTGCATCCAGTGTTGGCATAGACAGTTTGAAATCACTCATTAATATGTAGAATAGTTTTGTGATTTCTTATTTTCTAGATATTAGTTTTTTCTTTTCAGTGCACACAGAAATCCATCAACATTTGACAAGATCCCTCGGGGCAAGCCTGAGAACTTGCTTTTCATTTTCATTAATTCCAAAAGACCTGTTTACAGGAAAATCATCAAACACATACTGTATTTGTATCAGCCAAGTAGGACCCAGTTTAAAATACATGACTTCACTGTTTCCTTTTGGAGAAAAGTTTAAAATAATGGAATATAATTTATTTTTCAGAGGGATCAGTGGCCTCTTGGGGGAATCGATGTGTGTGAGATGGTGTTCAGTGGGCAGGATGCTAGGAGTAGGTCTGATCTGATTATGTTCTGTGGATAGAGAACCCCTGTAAACTTGACTGCTAATCAGCACCATATGCCAGTCCCTGGCCCTCATTCTCATCTTGTCATTTCAAGTGGCTCCTAGACATGGCTCCTGACATGCCCTGGATTCAGCCACAGCAACTAGCAGCCTGGCATGTGCTAATGAGAGAAGTGGTGGATGCCGAAGAGTCTTGTGTACCCCTGAGATGCACAGGCGGACGGGCAGAAAAGCCAAAGGCTGAGTCATATGACCCTTTTGAGATGGCCTCTTCACCTGTAGAGGGATGGTGGTGCTGCCTACACACACATGGGACAGTGTGTGTCTGTGTGACAACTGAGCATGGTTCTTGAAGAATATACTTCGATGTACTTGTTAACTATAGATTCCCTGAAAAGTATAAAAGCTGGTTGACAAAGCTCTGTTTTTCCATACTTTTTCATCTTTCTTTTGGGTAACAGATGATGCCACCTGTTTCCTTGAACCTGTTCCCTTTTATAGGTTTGTTGTAACAACTGCTGTTCACAATTCGTAGCAGAGGCTCTCAATCATATTCAATCACTTCTCTGGCAGAAACCTGATTCCAAAATTTGCGTAAACAGGAAAGGGTCAACCTGGCACTGACACAGAGCAGTGGAGCCTTTCCATCAGCTGAGCTTCAATCAGGTCAATCTAAATAACTCCCTTGATTTTAATTTCTATACCCTTTGGGGTCATGCGGGGTCAAACGTGTCATCTTGCCGTGGATCATTATTATACTGGAGGAAAACTGAACTGGGATGCTTGAGAAGACTCGAGAGCTGAGGAGAGTCACTCACCCTTCTAAGTAGGCATCTGCTCCTATTTAACCCTGTACCACAACAGCCCTCTTGGTAATCAGAGTGACCACTGTGCTTTACTAGGTGCTGTTGCAGAGAAGGAGAACATATCACAGTCACACATGCAGGCAGCTATTCCCTCCACAGGCAAAATATTGTCACTACACAAAGCTCAGTCTACAGTACTACAACACTGCAATAAACTGCAACAGTGGGATCTAAGAAGCTCTGACTGATAGCTCTGATAGAGCCTTCTGTCTTCTCGCAAAGCTGTTTGTACTGAGTCCCAGACCGGGGCTGCCACTGCTCCTCTCATGCGCTGTTGTCATTCAAAGTGACTGCAGCTTAGTGTATCTGTCAGCTGACTGGTTTCTCATTGTTTTACATGCTCGCAGACTATGCCTGTGAGAGAGTGAGTGCAGGCCCCTCAGGCAAACATCATGTCAGCCAGCTTTGTTCTACAGGATGCTGGGGCTCCCTCAGCTGCTGCTTGGCTCCTCTGCTAACTGGGGAAGTCAAGGAGATTAAATGAAACATCCTGAATCTCATACTTCCTAATGCTTTGTGACATCCACACTCTGCTGAGACAGTAGGCGTGCCTACACAAAGGAACAGCGACAAAACAAACAGGGCCTTTTTGAAAAGGATTCTATGCCACAAGACATGTGTACATCATTTACACTGATGTAGTCTGACAGTAGAGGGAATTTTCACAATGCTACCTTTAATAAATTATGGAAAATGTTTTGAGGGGCATTTTGAAATTTAACCTAACAAAAGCACTGCGTTATGACAATCAACTTATAAGTCCTGTGTAAAATGTGTTCTCAGAGCAGGATTATGCATAACGTTTGAAAATATACAAACAATTCAATTGAAAATACTGCATTTATATGATACATGGTCTTGTTTTTTCATGGCATGTAATAGTATATTAATGAAGCACTTGATACTGTTGTATGAATTATTGAGGACAAGATTGTAGTCCCATGTCAGTCAGTCAGTACAGTCAACGCAGGATCTCTGACATCAGGGAGCGTGTCCCGAGAGACGAGGTTCGAAGCCCATCTTTGTTGGAGGCTGCGGTTGTAGATTTGAGTTTGCACGTCATTATGAATCAGAGGAATGCTGAGGATTGAGGTGTTCAGAGTGATGCATTGGTAGCCATTTCCCCAATACTACACACCACATGGTCCAAGATATATTAAAACATCCCAAACTTTACCCTAAAAGCAACAACAATTGCACCAAACAAACTACCAACAAAAGTATAATGGAGAAATGTGGAGGAGGATTGGAATATTGTGGTAGACAGAGACAGAAAGAAAAAAAGAGATGACAGTCAGATGCGGAAAATATAAATGTCTGAAACGGTCATTATTATTTCATACAAATGCCTTTTCTTTGCTTGAAAAATTTAAGCTGCAATGGCAGCACCAACGCTGCACATGTCAAAAAAAAAGCCCAGGGACCGCAGATGATTTAAGTGGGAGAGAAGAGCATATGCAAAAACCACATGTGTAACAGCCATCAGTAAAAAGTGAATATGTGGTAAACTTGGCAGAACACTGGCATTTTTTAGAGCGCAGCCAGTGTGTTAAATAGAGAGAGGGCCCAGCTAGCTCCTTTCTTATGTCAGGTTGAAGACCGGCCAAAGTGTGTGCTCTGCTCTGAATACTATGAACCATAAAGTAACAGGATGTCACAGCAACTTCACAATGCTGGCTTGGGTCAGTTATGACTTATTTTATTTACTTGTCAGTGTAATAAATGTCCAAGTGATAAACACAAACAAAACTATAAGCAAAGCTTTCTCAAAAACTAGAGATAAAGCAGTGACCGTGACTAAGCAGACCAAACAAAATCCTTGTGTGCAGGTACCAAGAATTTCAAGAAAACATTGATTCCCTCATGGCTGTCCTCAATAAATGTAATGTAATAATAACGAATAAAAGCCGATAGTCAAGAGCCGGGCTGGGAGTGAGGTCGACACAAAAAAATAAAGGCCTCCCCTCATTGTAGGCCTGGGCAGAAAATAGTCTGGATAAACACCTGGTGCCATCTGGCATCATCTAATGTGTATTCTTATGAAGCATAATGTACATTTCCAACATTTTGATTTAATAAATTCAACAAAATAATCATGCTATGCCACAAGATGGCAGCAGCTACATTAAAAGCAACCTGTAGCAACCGTGCACAAAACACTTGAGATAAATGGACGTTATTGTCCATAACACACAGTAGAGAGAAGGTTGAGCAGCAGACGGAAGTTTGATTTCAAGTTCAAAGAAAGAGTTGTGCAGTATGCAGAGCAAAAATTCGGGAGAGAAAGCTGCAAGGCACTTTGACATTGATGCGATAAAAGTCAGGTACTGGAGGAAACCGAGGGCAGGGCTAGCTGGAGGTGGAGCGACGAAAGTTAGCTTGGAACTGTCGTCCTGGTACCCTCTGCAGTTCAGAAAAATATAGGCCCCGGTCATTATTTGAGGAAATATGGTATTCAGTCTTTGTGGTAAAGTTCTCACAGGAGTGAGAATTTTTAATTTAATTCACAGAGCAGGCCACTGTTAATTGTCCTCTTGATCTTTTCATTTTATATATCCTTGCCAACACCATCCATATCCCTGAGCTGTAGGCCAATCAATGTATTACCAGCTTTGACTGTTTACCATTAAAAAACATTTTTTTAAATGCTTATATCTCTAGTTAATAAATTGATCAGATCCGAGTTTCCATATTGATAATGTGCAGCTGAACTACAAATGGTAGTTTAATTCAAAGCACACACTTTAAATCATACATTATGCTAATGACAGAATGTTTTTTTCCAAACAAGGAATTTCTTTATACCTTCAGTCTTGAGTTTTGAAACCACACTGCCAATTAGACATGCTTATTGGTCGGCCAACGATGCAACATCGTTCGACCAGCACCCAATAAATAAATTTGCGTATATTGCTGTATTCTTTAGTCATTAGTTCACAGACCATCTGTACATAGAAATAAACAAGAAACCTTCTTCTTGTCTGTGTACGATTCTAACAGTGGTGGTGCCTTTGATCTGTGGTCCTTGATCTATTGGGCTCATGGTGTCATATCCCCCTGTGATGTGGTGGATTAATTAGGTGGAACGGGTATTTATCCCTTAAAATCATAATACTAATTTACCCAATGCAATGTGGTGGCTCTGTGGGAGTCAGCAGTGGGTCCAACTTCTATTAAAAACGCTTAGCCTTCACATCATGTGATGAGCTCCAGCTCTGAATGGATCACAAATCAGTGGAGACATTCAGCACACAGAAATGCCAATTATTAACAAGAAACAATTATATCAATATCAACAACAACGTTTTGCTACTTGTTTCAGACCATGTGCTGCACAAATGTTTATTTGTAAGCCCAAAAATCTGCGGCAGAAATGCCTTTCATTTCCTCTCTACATTTTAACTAAAACATTAGAAAGATTTCAATTTGTGCCAGATTTTCACAATTTCAGTGATTGAGATTGGGCAGAGTGACTGAATACATGGACAGAAGCTGGATGGTTGGGAAGTGTCTCAGTAAAAAGTGAGAGTATCAAGGAGAGACAAGTGTGTACATATAGGTGAGAGAGAGAGACAGGGAAAGAATGTAGTAGCTAGCAGTCTGTCATTAAATGTAAAATAATACAGATGTAATGAAATTGCTGCCATGAGGAGGCAGCAAGTAAATAGAGAGACTGAGTGAGCAAGAAAGATAGAGAAAGAGAGTCTGCAAACAAGACCTGCCAAACCTTACAATAAAATCTTTCCTTGGTTCTTTGTGTCCAAACCAAAGATAGTGAACATTGTCCATCCCTGTGTACAATTCTGCAGCGTAGGGCCCCTGGTTCCCCAGGCTGAATGCAGCCTGTTCTTGCGCTCTGGTCTGTGAATGCTATCTCAGAGCCGCAGTGCCCAGAATGCTGTCTATTCCCACACCCAGCAAACGCCACCAGGGGATAAGGAAAACACAATTGATAGAAAGTGTATTCTTTTCCATAGGTTCCCACCAGCATGTTGCTAACTGTTTCCGGTACCTTATCAAAGAACAAATGCCTTTGAAAACGGGGGAAACAAAGCACCGGGCTGCATTGATGGCTGCTTTTTGACAGGAATAATCTGGCATTTCCATCACCAACCAAAGTAACCTCCACCTAACATTCTTGCTGACAGGGCCATGCAGGGAGCCAGCCACGTGCCATCTGCTGTTATCTGTTATACACAACACTGGACAGGCATGGAGCAATACACCCACGATTACCTCTACATAAACTGCCTTTCAACTTAAATTTGTGTCATCACTTTTGCAAGGCTCTTCAATATCCATACTATATTCTGTAACAATCACAAGTATGTATTGTGAGAACTGAAGCAGTTCTTTAAGAATCCCCTTAAACATGCTTTATCTGATGACCTTGTGATAGTTAATATGGTTCAGAATCTCCTATCCCTCTTTTTTCACACCAACAGTTTACACTAAGATTTTCCTGCTTAGCCCCACAGTAGAGTACCATCTACTGGCTGTCTATGGTACTGAATACACAACCAGCAACCTCATCTCAGCCACTTGCATAGTATCAGATCTCGTTTGCTCCTCAAGGTCTTCAGATAGGTAGCTTCTTGAGGCAAACTAAGGAGACAAACCACAGCATTTGTGCACTTTTCACATGATCTTCTGCAGAAATGCATTTTAAAACAGAAACTTATGTACACTTAAATACAACATAAAGTATGTGTATATTGATAAATCAAGGAACTTAAATCTGAACTTAAAATGAGACATGAATGTTTGACAAAGGCCAATTTTTGCTCTTAGTATCGCACAGGTGTATTTAGGAATTGCAGTTTAATCATATACATGGCCTTCAGTCAAGTTACAATGCAAAGCACAAAATGTGTGCCCTTATGTGAGACCCGACTGCTGACTAGACTGCTGTATTGTAAGTTAAGTATTGTGAGTGTGGTAGTGTAATAAAAGAAAATTCACTATGATTATTCTCTTGTACAAGAGAGTTTAAAGGGCCTAAAAATGATGAAAAACGTGAAAATATATTGTACATTTTCACTAAACTGAATTTTTGACTTAAGTTAGTAAAACAAAAAGAAGAAAATTGGCCAGCAACCAGACATAATGCCACACAGTACAAAAAACATTATTACAGTTGGTATAAAATAGTTAAATGCCACATCTCTTTACTTAGAGAAACTCATGTTGACTTAAATTGGAAAGAAATGTTTATCAAATCATATATAACTGTATTAAATGTAATCCCTTAAATGCCATCAAAATGTTGTTTTTCATCAACAAGACTGTCCTTACTATAATTACTGCCATTAAGAGGTGACTTTGTCATGTAAGGCAGTAAAGCCCGGTTTCACTTTCACCTATTTTGCTGAATATGGAACACATAGTAACAACACTTGTGCTGTCTGTCTGTTGGATAGAGGAGGTGACAACCTGTTTCTGAAGCCGGGAGGGAGATGTCATTGGCACTAAAAGATGAATAGATCAGTAAAAGTGTCACTATCCTTCCTGGCTTATGACACACAGACCAATGATAATTACTCACTAGATGACAGACACTGTGGGAAAAATGAAAAAAAAGAGAAAAGCTAAAACCTTGTCTGGTGATTTCCAGAACTAAATGGATTGCAGATGAGAAATGAAGCATTACTACCACTAATCAATTATATTATCACTCATACTTCACTTTATTTCACTGCCTTGCCTTTAAAAAAACATGACACACAAATTTGCTAATTTAAAAAAAGATTAATGAAGCAAACGAAAAAACTAAATCTACACTCAAAAACTGGTAGAAAATGTCCCTAATTTCCACATCTCACACCCTGAAACTGATATGACACAGCCTTCACAACGTGCAAGATTTTAGTGAATCCTGTGAAAGAGATTGGCTTAGTGAATGAGCTGGCGATACATGGAGTGACAGTGAGAGCCAGAAAGAGGAATACTTTGCAAAGACAAAAGGACTACACAAAACAATGCTATTCACAAAATAATAAGAATGCACAAACTCAATAACCTCTCTAAAATAACTCTTTGCTAGATTTCAGAATGTTCAACTCTTTTACTCTTTGCAGTTATTAAATTCCACCACAGACCTGCAAATATCTGCCAATTACGCCTTACACAAATCTCACAAATCTCACTTTGGGCCATGGTTACAGAAGTGTCTTTTTGTGCATTATTTGTACATTCTATTCAGATTAGTTCATTTGTTAAAAAAGGGGCATGAAAAGCACACCGACACTGCCATTGTGCCACTGTACTGTTGTTGGTATCCACTGAGCCTCGGTGTGGGCTGCTCTGCATCCTCACTGCCCCAAGGCTGTTTTCTTAATCATATTAATGAGGGAGCGATACTCCAACCTGTGCTGCAGAGCCGCCGCCTGTGCTCAAGGAGCAGTCCTACTTACACTGTACCTATACTAATCTGACAGCCTTGATCAAGGAACAGAAAATAAAACCCCTAAGGCCTCTATTGATCAACCTTGAGTCTTACTCCAACACTGTTGTGAGGGGCTGGTTAGCTATTACAAATGTTAGTGTGTTCAATGAATTATTTCATCAGAAAAAGCACACTGCATTAAGTATTTATTTTGGGGTGTCTATACTATATCATCCCTGTTGAGATCAAGGTCCAACAGTGCAGCCTATTCTTTGTGCATATCTACAGTTTGGGGCTGAGATAGTGGAATCACAGTTAAGGAGGACGTCAATAGGAGGAAGCGCCCACCAGTCTTTAAGGCTGCGAGGTGGGCTCCTCAAAAGAGCAGTCTCAATCCACTGACTGCATGATCATATAATTGCAATCTCAACAGACCTTGATTATTTATGTCATTCAAACAAGCGGAGGCGAGAATCCTGTGTTTCAGTTTAAGTTGTCTGTGGGCTCAGGAGCTTATACATCATCTAAGGGCCAACAAACTTTCATATATGACCTGATGATCACTATGATCATTAAAGTGAACCTGCAAATGCCAGAAGAACAAAGTTAAAAACAACACCATGAAAAAGATAAAGGAACCAAATACAATAAAGTGCAGAGTGTATTTGTTGGAAATAATCAGTAATATAATTACCCGTGGAGACCTGCCTTCTCACTGGTTTCCTAAATGTTTACTAATGGACTCTCTCTCTTAGCCATTCTATTACAGAGAATTGTTGAGTTTTGCCCTGGAGGCTTATATCTCTCCCAGGGCCATGGGCCTGGCTAACGGATGACCCACTTGTTAGCTAATTGCCGTGGTGTCCCTGAACACAAAGGAAATGTTAAATTATGTTATGTGGCTGTTAGATAATGAGCTGGAGCATGCAAAGCACTTTCCTCCATGCTCTAAGTACAGTCCACAAATACAGTAGTACTGTTGTTAACACCTTAGGGAGGGAGGAGACTTTTTCTTCCAATGATTTTTATACCCAGTAATGTGTTTAAAAATAGTTTATTCTATGTCTAATATGATATTTTTGTATTTGTGTTTATGTACCTATTTCTTTAGTAAATTGCTGATTCTTTTTTTCATTTATTACAAGTTTGTATTTGGTTTGTATTTCTAAACTATCACAGTAGAAATATACAAATAAACAGAAAAGATGTCGCACAGATTAGATTACACAAAGAATCCAGGTCGCATGTCGTGCTGTGAATCATCAAAACATGGAAGCTGACTTGACACAAACTGCCAATTATTAGACCTGCACTCCAACAGCGCCCACATGTAAATGGTGACCTCATAAAGAAGCAGGGTCACACAAATCTTAAAAAAGGACCTATCACCCTGTCTCTAATGCCTCTGCTCTCTAGTAAAAGCCCAGCACCTCACAAAGCCACACAACAGAGGAGGAGAAACTCATGAGTTTTAGACTTCCACTCACCCAACCTCAACAAAAGTAGACTGATTCAAACCAAATGGACAGCCTACTTGTTAAAAGCCCTCCTGCAAGAAAAACAGTTTGTAAAATATATATATATATATATATATTAAAAAAGTCCAATAAAGGATTAACAAGTTTCAACGATTCTCTAACTTGTTTTTGGCTGATATTTCTGTTCTATACTAAAATATTTCTTTATCTTGATGTGCCAAGTGTGCTGTCTGTGAATCAAAATTTCATTTAAATTTTCAAACAGAAGACAGACAAAAATGCATATTTAACGGAATGTGACTCAGTGAGGAAACCCTGCGAGGCTATATTTTAGGATCCCTGAAGTACAGACAGCCTCCTCACCTCTTGGACCTGAAGCCAGCAGTGGAGAGGCCAAGCCTGCCCAAAGAGTCTCTTTCACCCTCCTCTGAGGATTTGTTTTCACTGGAGGACATGCTGGAACACAGTGCCAAGTTTGAATTCTACTGGCACTTTTTTCAAATAGTAGCCACAGCCAATTGGAAAGGCCTGGCTGATGATTTTATTCAATATTTAACGTCCTAGGGCAGAATCTTTGGCAGCGCAGGATAAACAGCCAGGACTGCGCTGCGTATGAAATTAAATAAATAACTAAACCTAGCTTCCCTTAGATATCTTACAATTGAGACTAAAATCCCAGAAATTACATTTTTCAAGCCCTTTTCATGCCCATGGTTTTGTTACGGCTTTATCATCAGTATTAGCAGCCTGTGTTTATTCAACCCTCAATTACCAAAGGCTCAGCCGGCAGGCCTTTAATTGATTACTTTAATTGATTGGTTGGGGGGGTAACCATGGCTGAAAAGCAGTTTATCTTAATCAGTTGAGAGGAAATTTAGAGAGGGGTTTGATTTCCTCCAGCTGATCACCCCTGTGTGGCATGAAAGTGCAGAGTGGGAGGAGGTGTGTGAAAATTCCTAGTAACACATCTAACACTAAGGAGGGGATGAACATTTACCAAATGCATGAAGACGGTAGATTCAAGCGATTTGGTCTATCTTTCTAGTAGATAATCTCATGCATTTTCTGCACTCTGTTTCCTCTGTCCAAACTGACAGGGGTTGACGTTCATACTTTGATTCTTAATCCTTTGACGTCAGAGCAGGTCGGCCAGATGTATAAATGATGCGTATGCACAGAAACTATGTATATGCCATTTTCGAAATATACTTTCTTAAGAACACGGATTAACACAGATTTGTTCACTGCATGATATGGTAAAGAGGAAATGAACACTGTAAAAAAAAACATTTTTTAAACAGATTTTTACTGTACAAAAATACAGTTTTTTTCTGTGTTTTTCAAAAAAAGTAATAAATGTTTAAACTACAAGAAAATCACATATTTTTAA
>JAVQJL010004363.1:0-12471 GCA_036024295.1 Nannoperca obscura
TTTGCAAATTTATAAAAAAATAAAAACTGAAATATCACATGGTCATAAGTATTCATGCCAAAAAACACATTAAGGACTCCCAGACTATGAGAAATAAGATTATCTGGTCTGATGAGACCGAGTGAACTTTTTGGCGTTAATTCTAAGCAGTATGTGTGGAGAAAACCAGGCACTGCTCATCACCTGCCCAATACAATCACAACAGTGAAACATGGTGGTGGCAGCATCATGCTATGGGGGTGTTTTTCAGCTGCAGGGACAGGTCAACTGGTTGCAATTGACGGAAAGATGAATGCGGCCAAGTACAGAGATATCCTGAAAGAAAACCTCTTCCAGAGTGCTCAGGACCTCAGACTGGGCCGAAGGTTCACCTTCCAATAAGACAATGACCCTAAGCACACAGCTAAAATAACAAAGGAGTGGCTTCGGAACAACTCTGTGACCATTCAGATGCCCAGCCAGAGCCCTGACCTAAACCCAATTGTGCATCTCTGGAGAGACCTGAAAATGGCTGTCCTCCAACGTTCACCATCCAACCTGACGGAACTGGAGAGGATCTGCAAGGAAGAATGGCAGAGGATCCCCAAATCCAGGTGTGAAAAACTTGTTGCATCATTCCCAAGAAGACTCATGGCTGTAGCTCAAAAGGGTGCTTCTACTCGATACTGAGCAAAGGGTCTGAATACTTATGACCATGTGATTTTTCAGTTTTTCTTTTTTAATACATTTGCAAAAATTTCTACATTTCTGTTTTTTTCTTTTTTCAAGATGGGGTGCTGAGTTTACATTAATGAGAAATAAAATTAACTTTTTTGATTTTAGCAAATGGCTGCAATAAAACAAAGAGTGAAAAATGTATGAATCTAAATACTTTCCGTACCCACTGTATATCCTAAATGTTTTGGGTATCTCCAGGCAAACTAAGTGCTTCTCATCCTACCTCCCTGGCAGTTTTTCCCTTTGCTGTTGTTAACAGCACATTCTCATGTGCTACTCTGTCTTGTGGCGTGCCCCTAGGTTCTGTCCTGGATCCTATTTAGTCTTGATTTATTTAAACTGTGTCCACTTCAAGGTCCATATTATCACATTTTTAGCTTTCTATTGGTCAGACACCTACCTACATTAGTGAGATATTACAGCACTGTATCACTAGATGGTCTCTCAGGTTCTGATTGGAGTTGGTTTACTCCACGCTTAAGACTAAAGTAGTGCATGCATTTTAGGTTGTGGCTTCTAAACTTTTAAACTCACTGATATGGGACTTCAGATGTGTTGACAATGTAGACACCATTAAAAGCTAAAGGTAAACATTATTTCATTGCTACTACACATTTAAAATAAATTATCTGTGAAAATAAAGCTGAATTTTACTTATAAAACATTTTTGTATCTTGTACTCACAAAATGGAACCATGTTTCAAAAAGAAGTTGCAGAAAGTAATCAGAAATGGATCAACTTTAACAATACTAAAGTCTTATTGCAATTGCTGCACTGCATTTTGTTCTGTTTTGTGTTTTTTGTGATCTATAAATGTGTTAAAGTTGAGTTTACTGGTGAAGAGCATAAAAGCTATAGTCTAAAAAGAATACTGCTGGCTGCTGGCTATCATCTATGCCGTTTTAAATACCGGCTTTCATGTAAAATACAGTAGATCTTGTAGATGTGTTAAATTGGAAGAATGAAGTTGGGGGATGGGTTTTAGAGCTTTCTGTTAGGGATGGAATTGAATTGAATGTCTAGCTGGCTGCCTAATAGTGCCTGACTTGCTGGGATTGCTGCTATAGTAAAGTGCTGCCTTGAAGCCACACATTAAAGCAGCCAATAGCAGTCCAGCTTTGGAGGGAGATTCGAACAGTGGAGAGACAACAGATGACGTATTCTGGGTGGGGGGAGTGAAGTGCTGCTGCTCAGATCTGGTTGCTTCCCATTATTTTACATGTGTACATAAGTGCATGCATGAATGGAAACCAGAGTGAATGGTGAGTGAATGTTTGTAATATAATAAATAGGACTCATATGATTTACATGTATAGTCCATTTTAATTTTTCAAATGAATACAAAATAAAACATCTATATGTATGTTTAGATGTTGATGTTGTGTATTTCCTTTGATAGGATTAATTTGAGTGGCTTTTACAGCATAGACTGAGTTGCCTTACATGCATCTGGTGTATGTGCATCTGTGAGAGAGTGTGATGAGTAGTGAGAAAAAGAGTGCACGTGTGGGTGAGGCAAAATGCACCAGTGAAAATATATTCATCTATCAGCGTCAATGTGTGGGAGAGGAAGGACCAATTAATATGTATTTTACTTTACTATCCATCTTTTCTTGTTTTCCCCTCTACTTTTGCAAATGTAGTGGATATAAAAACAAATCTGTTTCCTCTATACAAGAAAGAGAAAACATACACTTACCTACCCGATACCCTTTCTTGTATCTGTAGCAATGCAGGGAATATTTCAACTGAATCTGAGGGGGGGAAAAGCATTTGATCTTTCTTGATATGTTTTGAGATACGTGGGTATATTTTTAGATCCTGAGCTAAGTGGTGTCCACATATCTCACGAGGTGAATTTGAAGTGGTGTTATTAATTTCCTGGTGGGTCACATTTGAATTAGTGAGTCACTGAGGCTCCAGTTGACTCGCGTCTAGACCGCTCTGTGTGAGTGTGTGTAAAATGTAGAGTGGGGTGGAGATATTTATCAGGTTAGCATTGAGGTTTGTAGGTTCTTTTTATGTAAATCGCCGGGCCAGGTAAATTCCTGTGACGGTAATGCATAATGCGAAAGACTTTCTGCATAAGACATGAAACCCATCACATTCTCCCTCATTTGTAAAGGCACCCTGGATATGCATTAAATGCCAGCTAAGCGTGTTAAATGAAAACAAAAGGTAATCTGAATGAAACACAGAAGAAGACTACAGAATGTTGATAAGTTCAAAAGAAAAAAGGCTGCTAGATGTATGTTACACCAGTATTATATCTACACTCTCACTCCAGTCACTCAGTATTTTCCTCCCATTTTTTGTCTAGGTTTATGTATAAATTATATGCAAAAATGCAAAAATAGTGAAAAACAGCACAGAAGTTCGTGTATCATAGTACTTGTACATCAGGGATTTGTATTTTAGTACTCTCCTGTTAGATATGTAGTTGGCTTGCACACCATGCCCTTTCAACCAATGCCTTTGGTAAATAACCACTGCTGTAAGGTTTCACTCCATTGAGCTGTGTCATTAACTAGTTTGTGTTGTGCGAGTATGTGTATGTGCTACTGGCTTGAACGTGTTCCCTGTGTGGGTGTGTCTATTTGTGTTTGGGATTTGCAGGGGTCTTTTCCACTAGCTTAAAGCTCTCCAATTTATTCCCAAACAAATGAACACTATGTGTGTTCTTCATCTTTAACAAAAGAAAATTGTGCTTTTGTAATCCAGTTCCAATGTACTGAAAAGACAGGGACATTGAAAAGACAGATTTAAGATTTGTCTTCACTGCCCAGCCATAGCATTAGCTTTGTGAGGCTTCCAAGCATTGATGTGGCAGCAAAGAAACCACTCAGCACTCATTGGTGTCATCTTAGTTTGGATATGGCAGCTGAATACACATGGGGCAGTGTGCAGCCTTGATTTGGCTTGTCTTGTGAAAAATCTGGCCAATATAGTTAGAGGGGAGATGAGATCTATTATGTTAGTATTTCTCCTCCTGCTGATTGGATATGGAAAACACTATTGGGCTGTAATTACTCCCCTGAAGCCAACAGAATGTTGTTTGAGAGTGCATCATAGTTAATCATGTTTTCTTGATATGACCGCCTTGCTAATGGAATATTCATTTCAGTTACCCTTACCACTGATGAATTGTGTAATTGTATGATAGAGTACAAGAGGTTTCCCAGATGGGCAGTGTGAGTCTTTGAATATGTGACCATACATTTTATGATCATGGATAATAAACATCCTTCACTACATTACGCTACAACACTTCAGCTTTTAAATGTCTCCTTTCTAGAGGCAGTTATTTGATCATAAAGAACTCAGGCAATACTGCCATAACTTAAACAAGGATTCCCCTTTACTGTAAATAAAAGTTCTTTGGCCTCTGCCAATGTGAAACTAATTCACTTTGAAATACAAGTATCAATGAATTTGTGTATAAGACATTTCTATATGGAAGAACGGATGTTATTGATCAAATTGATATGTAAATAATGGGCCAGAAGAGGTGTACCTAAATGTCACCATTGGCACTGTATTAGGTTAAAATGAAGCTGGTATAGAACATAAACAGAAGACCCTAAAGCAGGGGTCTCAAACTCAACTTATCTGGGGGCCGCTGGAGTTAGAGTCTGGGTGAGGCTGGGCCGCATCAAGTATTCCACAAAAAAAGGTTTAAAAAATTCAAAAACAGTACAACTGATCCAAAATTCTCAATCTTTATTAATAACAATTCAAAACATTAATGGTTCTCAAGAACATAGGCATCTCTTACGTCCTCCTACTCCTTGTATTTGCTTTCTTGAAAAAATCTTGTTGCCTCAGTAGACATGTTTTAAGTTTGGCGACCCGGGCCTCTCGCTCATCTCCCTGGCATTATGCATACTCCTCAGCATGTCTCGTTAAATAATGACGTCTGATGTTGTACTCCTTGTGCACAGCAAATTTCTCAGTGCACATAAGGCACGTCGGAATGCCCCTGTGCTCAACAAAACAATATTCCGTCTCCCACTTATCCTGAAATTATCTGTGCTCATCGCCAACTTTTCTCTTCACAGCAGGTTTTGAGAAAGACATGACTTGGGCTGGGTGACAAAAGAAACGTACATAGAGAGATTTAGAAACCGACGCTGCAGTTCACCGACGTTGCTAATTTGCGTTGCTTGGCCACGACTCACACGCATGCGTATGATAAAAATGCGCGGGCCGCGCTAACCCTAAGCTTTGCTGTGGTAGGGGGCCGCAAAATATCGTTATGCGGGCCGCAATTGGCCCACGGGCCACAAGTTTGAGACCCCTGTTTTAACTACTAAGTACCTATTCTACTATCACAGGGTAGGCTACAGTTTGACCTTTAATCCCTGAAACATCCAGTTTTTTTGCTCAGTTTTTATGGTCATGTAATAGTGTAATAGTATGCTAATAGAATAGAAATAATAACTACATTATAAGGTCATAGTAAGATCCTGAATTGTTACCCCTTTATTCCAAAACTTCACATCTTGTTACCCATTACCTACCTGTACCGGTACTCCATTAGTATACAAGATAAATCCGTAACTCTGGCATAATTACACTGTACGTCGAGGGCTATAATCTCAAGCGTTACCATTTTATCTTATGATCCCATATTGAGAGCTAGCAGCACGTTAAGTTGTGCTGTTGCATGTACATTGTGGACTGTAATCTAAAACGTTAGCGATAACATTTATGTCGCTAAGGAAGATACATTTTGAACATTTATGGATCGCTCTAACAGGATCACACAGGAGAAATAAATGTGACAACAGACAGTCAGTCTGCAGTTTTTGGCTTGCAGGTCAAAGTAGGCAAACTGTTTACAAAAAAGGTAATATGCCATTCATTAGACTGAGGTGGTTAAGAAACAATTAGGACCAACCAAGATGAGAAACACAACAAGATAACATCACAGCGCAGGCTGGCTAACTGGTATTGTTTAGTTTGCAGAAAAAGCAAGGTTAAATGTTTAGATTCTTGTTTATGTTAATAAACTATATTCTAAAGTCTAATGAACTCTAAGGATACTCTTCAAATTGGCAGCATAATGATATATTGTGATAAATATTGATATTGATCAAAATGGCAAAAAATGATTGTGATCTTATTTTTTGCCATGTCGCCCAGCCCTACTTACTGCTTAATTGTAAACACTAGTCTTTTACTGTCTGCTAAGTATGCAATCAGCTAATTAGAGTTAGTTAGAATTAGATACAACACTGACACAAATACTGGCAACATTTCAATTCATATAAATTATTCTCAAAGAATCATGGATGGTCAGTTTTTAAATGAAATTACTAGTACCTGGAAATTCAACTCTAAAGACAAATTAGCATAAACTTTTAGTTCCTCTAAGATGTGGCACCCAGGCGTTTCATTTTTCCTTGAGATCTTCATTTCCGAAAAAAAGGTAATATTGCTACTAACTCTGTGTTGAATGATGCCAATTATTCTGCCACTCACATCTGCTTATGTTCCTGTTGGCAGTGACTTTCCTTATGTGAGAATGATACAGCTTTGTGCTGCCCTTGACTGTCTTAAAAATACAACCCTGTAGAAATAAAATAACAGCCGAGGAATATTGCCAGCTACAGGAAATCATCACCCAGATACAGCAATCTTTCATTAAAACATATTGCCAGGATCACACTAATGTAGTTTCCCTGGCCTAAACGCAATTAACCCTTGACAAGCAAAATGCAGTTTCCAATTCTGGAATTTATTTGGAAATATGGGAGTATGCTGGTAGAAATTAGTTGTGTCAATGCTACATTTTCATACATAAAATCTTCAACTAAAAACACAACAGCACCTACCAATTTTAGCCTATCTAGTTTTCCCTTATGCCAATTAAATCAGAGGTCAACACTACAGCTGCCCTCCTCTCCAGCCTCCTCTCCAAGGCATCCTGCCTCTGGCCCACTTCCCTGAGTCCCAACCTCACCAGCCAGCTGCCCTTCCAGCCCTCTGCACTACTGCCACGTGGGTGATGAGGGAGTTAAAGAGGCTCCTCACAAACAATGCAGTGGGTCCTCACAGTATCAGCCTCAGGCGTCTCCGGGCCTGTACCAGTTACGTGTCAAATGTGTGGACAATGCTATCATGTACCAGCTCCACAGGCCATATTCCCATCTGAAGAAGCTGGGAAGCGGGATGAGAATGTTGTCCTTTGATTTCTCTGGTGCTTTAAACACAATCCAGCCCCTCCTGCTTGGGGAGAAGCTCAAAGCGATGAAGGTGGAGAGCGTGGTTTCCTGGATTACGGACTGACTAGCTCACTGACAGGAAGCAGTTCATCTTCCTCCAGGGCAGTGTATTGGATACACTGCGAAGCATTGCATGGACGCCCCGGGTAAGGGTATTGTCAGCTTTCGAGTTGACTCTACACCTCTCCTTTAACATTCAACTCAGGGTGACTCATCTATTGTGGGGTGCATAGGTTAGCGCAAGAAAAGGAGAACATGAGTCTGCCAAAAGAGTCCTGTCAGCTGCTACAGGAGCATTCTTTTGCAGCTCAACATCAGCGTGACAAAGGAGCAATAAGTGGATTTCAGCCAGTCACCATCCAGGGTGAGGAGAGTGAAATGGTAGGCTTCAGTGGATTCAACACTCTACTTAACAAGTGGAGGCCAACACACATTTGTAATGGCTGAGAATGAACAGGATTAACAATCTGGTAACAAAGACTGGCTCTTCTCTCCGAGGCTTCACAGAACAGAGGAGAGAAGATGAGCACTAAACTGAGCCCTATATTGGACTTTCCACTCCCTCTGTGGTGAAATGGTGCCGTTATGGCGCATGTTCACCTTCCACCTCTTCTATCAAATGTGCAACAGCAAGCTGTTAAGCTCCTCGTCTGTGTCAACAATCATCAGACTGTACAACAATTCTTGTCCAAATAGCTCGTATCTCAGCCAGCTTGGAGCCAGCTGAACTGTACTGCCCTGCACTGACAGCTGGAGGTACTGAACGCACAGCCTTCTGTAGGCATGGTAATGTGACTACATTAACAAGTAGCTACTTTACCATTTGTCCTAGAAATTCACATCTGTTTTCATAGCACATCATTTACAAATCTAAATTGTAAAATTAAGTAAGTAATCAAGACTGTTATTAACATTTGTAACACCATACAGATGTGTTTAACTGTTTAGCATATGTTGAAAATCATGGTTTCACATATTCATTTAACCTCACATTCAGGCATACATTTTGATTTCTTACAGTCTTTTCATTTCCTCTTTGTTGTCTTGAATGCTCTATTTTGTGTACGTATTGTTCTTTTTTATTTAGATTTTTTTCTTTAGTCATTCTCATTGCCTTTGTCAGTAAATTTTATATCTTATGTTTTCTACATTTTAATATAATAGAAAAAAATGATGTTAGCCCTGTGATTGACTGGCGACCTCTCCAGGGTGTACCTGACTCCAATGTCAGCTGGGATTGGTTCCAGTCCCCCCCAGAGACCCTCAAGGATAAGGATAAGCAAGATAAGCAGGTGTAGCTGATGGATGGATGGATGGATGGACCATTACGTATTTAATATATCAGATTACGTAACTACAAGTGTATAACAGCTTTTCAAACATTGTCCAGGTGTATAACAGTCGACTGATACGGTCTGCATGTGATAAGAAAACAATTTTTTTGTACAGTATCAGACTGTGTGTCTGTGGACCAGCCCCCATCTCATATCTTTTCACATGGATTCTGACTTTCTGCACCACACCTGATCTTTATACTAAGAAGTAGAGAACACACAATAGGATTATTACAGTGAGGAGAGAGAAGGCAAGAAGAAAAACACAATTACATATGATAAAGGCACACAATAAACCCATGTGCAGGAATATTAAGATCAAACTGAAGATTAAACAAATTGTGTATGGTTGTGTGACAATGGTCCCTGTGAATCATATGTGTCTCATTGAATAATATGAGTATAAAATATGTAATAAAATGTGGTTTTCCTACAGGGTTAACTGATTGAAACTGTCAGAAACAGACTCTGTCCAGTCTCCCCAAACAGTTGACGTGTAACGAAAACAACACAGCCATGGAAATTAAAGGCGTTTGTATTGAATAGCCTACTCAAATCAATACGTACACAACCCCTCCCAATGCTGAATTTGAGTATCCCATCTCTGTGCATCCTCAACAAGACATTTACCAACCAGATCAATAACATTCAAGGGCAATGAGCAGGAGAGGCTAAACACCGGGTTGTGCGATATACCATAACTAACAGGCGTGCAGTATCAGTAGTTACATTTTATTTTTTAAAAAGCATCCGTGCTGTTTTATATAGGTTATGATGACCTTTAGTAACTCCTGGACCGCTGCACTTGATTAGCTGCTTGGACCAACGCGCGTAAATTCCCATAGCGGACACGAGGAGATAATAATAGTGATGTGATAATAAAATACACTTAAAGACTTACTTTAAGACGGCGCTGTCCCCCTGTCTGACGGTGATGTTGTCCTTTAATACAGAATCCCCGCTTCTGGCTGGAACTCCTGCAGGTACAAGGAATAACAATTTAAGTCCGAGGACGACCAGGCTTTTCCCAGGCACCGTCAAATAGCCACACAATCCCATGTTTTTCTGTCACTGCGCTACTTCCAGGGAAACTTGAACGGTCGGATATTCCTTTTTGCGTCTTGAGCTGCGGATCGCAAATTCCACTCCACAAACAAGATGCAGTATCGCCTACTGGAACTGCGGACGACCTGGTTTTGCTCCAAGTAAACAGGCTTGTTATGAAATACTGTCCGTGTCGATAAACGCAGAAAAAAAGTGTCTTTCCGCCCGCCAGTCGCTCTAGGAAACTGACTTCGGAGGAAAGAAAAGCACCGTGTATCTGAGAGAAATGCGCACCGTCTCCTCCGCTTCAATCGCCGTGAAATGGATGCTCTCGGAGAGATGCTTTAGCCAAGTCTCCTTGTGTGTTTTTTTCTCTCTCCCTCGGTGATCTCTTTTCTTTTTGTCGTCTGACTGAGACTGTGTAAAGCTGTGTACACTCAGAGCTAAAGGCTGGATTCGCTTCAGTATTTTTTTTCTTCTGTTAACTAGGCTATAGCTCCTGAAGTACTCCCCCCCACCCCCACCACCTCATCCCACCTCTCTCTCTCCCTCTTTAGATCGCCAGGTAGCATCACTTGCCTGTACCATGAGGACCATATGGTGTGCAGCCTGCAGTGCTCCCACATTCACAGGGTTAGAGCAGCCGAATCCCAAACTGGGATCCAGCAACCTCCACTAGACCCTTAAGGGAGTTTACAAGAGACACTCCTATTTAGCAACATGACAAATAATAAATCATTGTGACACACTTAATATTATTTCATCATAGTGGGCACCCATGCATGTGAGAGGATCATAGATGTTGATTTAGTCTTCAGCTGTGTAAACCTGCTCAGTATACATGGAGGTAGTGAGATTTTTGAGCAGCGGAAATATTCAATCTCTTACTAATTGGGATCACTTGTAGTACAGTGGCTCTGAAAGTAGGTGATCAGTGGGAGCACCTAGGGGCCCAGAGGTCACAAAACAAAATGGGAGATTGTTCAATTTCTCAATAATTGAATTCACTTGACACAATCCCAATCAGAGAACCAATCAGGGAGACTTTTCTTATAATAGGTTTCACACTCTTGCTGTAGCACTACAGAGTTGTTGTTGATGTGCTGTTGAATGAGTTAAGATAGAAGTCCTTGGGACAAAATCTCTTCAAATGGGAATCCAGTGTGTATTTATTTGGCTCCATGAAACAGCCCTTATGGTGAATTGAATTGTAGGGAAAAAAATTATCATCCTCCTTAAGAATAAATGACACTGACCTGGGTTCCATGTAATGAAAAGGTTTTCAGGGGAGGTCTGTGGTCTAATGTGCATCTATTGAGGTGTCCTTAACATCACCCACCTTGGTACAGCCAAGGCTGGGCTAGCAACCATACAAAGCAGGCGACTGCACCAGGACCCTGGAAGCAGCATAAATATATTTTTGTTGGAGTATGTCAAAATCTAGTTTCAAGACCCAGGGTTTGTACAAAGTCTTCAAAGTAAAATGATTAATTTGAACTGTTATGTTTTCAAGGTTAGGAAGGCTTGTATTCAAATATTCTCCTTGAAAAATACTTGATTTTTATCTGGTGGAATCTGGTGATTCCATCATCAACACAATCACTCATGTAAACCAAAAATCTTTTCATATTTAAAATGAAACAATCCCATCATCATATTTGTTTGTTGTCTCCTGGAATTTATAGTAACAATTTAGACATGATGATAAAGGGTTCAAGAGCTGAGCTCTTTATTAGGTACCTTGAAAGTGCTTGAATTTTGCTCTTAAAAAATTATACAAACCCTGAAGACCCTCATTATTTGAGTTTTGTGCTTACATGTTGCATATTCCTAAATTAATTTGTGTTTGACCAAGATACATTACACAGCAAACCTGGGGCCAGGTTGTATTCCAAAAGAGGAGAAGTGGGGAGGAACATGTTAGCAGCTCATTTTCCCCCTGCTCCTCTAGCAGGCTAATCCAGCCAACTCCATACTGTCACCCTCAAATCACTATTCCCTACTCATTTCCCTTAAAGTAGTATACCACATGACCAGCATGTATGTGATGACCAGCCCATCATAGCCCATTTAACCCAGTGAGTTCAGCCTACAGATCAGTGTGTCCATCACCTGTATGTTTCCTGTGAGAATTAATGATAAAGTTTGAAATGCTGTTAGTTTAAATTGAAATTCATTCATTTGGAAAAATCCTACCATGGTGGCTTTGTTCAAGTCAGGAACTGGCAAAATGACATCAAATAGTTAATTTAAATGAAAGGTTGTCCCATAGACCTCCACCTGGAAAGATCTGTATTGATATATTTAATTAAAGCTATGTAACCATCTTGTAGACAAAAAGGCAGAAGCATTTTCTCTCATTGTGCTAGTTATGCAAATTTAATTTATTTAAAAAAATGTAACATCTTTGACAATTTCTAACCGCTTTATACCGCTGGGAGTCCTCAAACCTTGATTTTGTAAGGTGTCATTTTATACAGATTTAGTAGGTGGATAGTTTATTCAGTTCATGTGTCTATTTGATAGTTTGGGTGAGTACCCTTTAGAGAAAGAGTTCAAGTTAAGAGTCTGAACCTCACCAAACCACACTGACCTTGTTTACTAATGTGATCTTGCGCTGGTTCTCCCCATCCATATCTGTATGAGGGTGGGGGGGGTCCCTAGGGATGAGAGTGGCACATCTAACAGCAGCTCTCAGAATTACTATGACAGCTTTTGAGAGTCATGAGAAGAAAAAACAAGATCATTTCTTTACCTTAACATCAATTTGGCACGCTGTGAAGATATTGCATTGGACGCTACAAACAACAATGATCTGACAGTTTTGGATGCCATTAGAGGGAAAGATACAAGTGACACATGGCATTGTTCCTGTCTGGTATCAAATGTTTGTGCAAGTGTGAAAGCATTGATGGCTTGTGTTTGCAGGCTACACTCTGCATTCTGTTGTGTGTTCATCAGCTGTGTCTCACATACAAGTGACTTTACAGTGAAAGCCTTTCTCTTTATGATAAACATAACAAGTGCACCAATTCAATTCAATTCAATTTTATTTATATAGCGCCATATCATAACAAAGTTATCTCAGGGCACTCAATCACATGGAGCCGGTCGAGACCAACTTCCACACAAAGACCCAACGTTCCCA
>JAVQJL010004368.1:0-32356 GCA_036024295.1 Nannoperca obscura
CCAGTAAATCTTACCTTTCTTATATGTAAAGAAGTACAAGTACATTCTGAAAACAGTCACATTTAATTTACAAAACAGATGATTAACACCCTGAGATGTCTTAAGAAAAATAAGTGCAACTTGAACAGTATCAGTCTGTTATTACATGTACATTATAATTTACAAATTACAGTGGACCTATAAAGTCACAACACATTTTGTCACATGTATTTTGGAACAACAATAACAGTATTTTACTTCTTTATAATTTGAGCAATTTAAATTATTAAAATTTTCTCTTAGCCTTCACAAGTGCTTCAATATCAGGTGTGAAATCCTGAGCAGTTTCTAGTTTCAAAATGTCATTTAAGTGCTTGTGTGTGAGCGTGGAACGCAGTTTAGTTTTATTGATGCTCATTACAGAAAAAGCTTGTTCACAAAGGTAAGTCGTTCCAAACATGCACAAAACCTTTGCAGCCAGGGCTGTCAATCTGGGATACCCTGGTAAGAGATACTGATAAAATGTGTCCAAGCCTACTGAGGCAAATATTTCCTTCAAATTTGAATCACAATGCAAGTCTATTACCTCAAGTTGGATGTCCATGGGCAGATCAGAAGCCTTGACAGTGAATGATGAGCGAAAAATTGTGAATTTGCATTTGCCAGCTGCGACTCCCACAAAGTCAGCTTTAACTGGAAAGCGTGTATGCTGTTATAATACTGTGTGACAAATTTATTGCGGCCTTGCATCATTTTGTTCAGATTATTCAAGTGTTCTATAATATCCACCATAAATGCGAGGTCCTGTAGCCATTCTGCATCCTGTAATTCTGCCACTGGTTTTCCCGTATGCTCCATAAATTGTCCAATTTCCTCTCGTAAATCAAAGAAACGCATCAGCACGGCTCCTCGGCTTAACCACCTTACTTCGGTGTGGTATGGTAGGCCATGGGTAATGTCTTTGTCAGTAAAAAGGCTGTCAAACTGACGATGATTCAGGCCCCTGGCTTGGATGAAATTAACAGTTCGGACCACCACTCCCATGACATGATCCATTCTTAACGACTTGCAGCACAATGCTTCCTGGTGCAAAATACAGTGAAAAGTCCCAAAACGATGTCCTCCATTTGCAGCTTGTACTTTCTCTCTGAATTTTGACACCTGCCTTTTTCCCGATCATCGATGGCGCGCCATCTGTAGCCAGGCTGACAGCATGGGCCCAGTCCACCCTGACCCTGTCCAGCGCTCCAACAAGAGTTGAAAATGTCATTCGCTGTTGTGGTGTCTGTCATCGGCACCAACTCAAGGAACTCCTCTGTGACAGACAAGGTATCATCAACACCACAAATAAATATGGCCAGTTGAGCAACATCTGTAATATCCGTGCTCTCATTAATTGCAACCGAAAATGCAACAAATGACTTAACTTTGTGCTTAATTTGGCTGTCCAGATCTTCAGCAAGATCCGAAATCCTTTCTGCTACAGAATTTCTTATGAAGCCCGTCGCTTGTGCATACATGATTTCTGCAGCCTTCAGCATGCATGTCTTACATATACAAACTTATACAAACTCACCCTCAGAGTATGGCTTTGATGCACATGCTATTTCGTTAGCAATAAGGTAGCTAGCTTTCACAGCAGCATCACTGATCTCTCGGCTACGATTAAAAACACTGCTGTTTTCTCAAACCTGCCAACAATTCATTTATCTTCTTTTCTCAGTTGTCCTTGCAAGTTCTTGTATTTTTTGCCATGATGAGTCTGATAGTGGCGCAAAATATTATATTCCTTGAGCACTGAAGGTGCTCTGAACACACCAAGCATACTGGCTTCCCATTTACCTCTGTGAAGAAATAGGAACTAGTCCATTTTTCTTGGAAAACCCGACACTCTGTGTCCACTTTTCTCCTTTTTGACATAGACATTTTCCACCGGCTGCTCCCGCATGAACAGTAGCCTAGCTTGACAGTTTTGTCACGTAGCCTGTTCCTGCATATCCAGCTTAGAGCTTGCTACTAGCAGGCGGGAGAAGTTAGCGTTCAAGGCTTTCTGCCAGAAAGCCTTTGTGCCAGCTGCTCTTATTAGGACAGCGCAAAACCCAGTGGACAAATCAGGAATAGGAATGCATTTTATTGAAAATAAATGAATTAATGATTTCTCTGAAAGTTTTACATTATGCAAAGTCATGCAGTGGGCCGGAATGGACCCTTTGGTGGGCCGTAAGTTTGACACCCCTGTCCTAGGGGGAGTGCGCTCTGCCCAGCTGTTGAACATAGCCAGGCTGTGCACTTCCTCGCCATCAGAGCTGCATATATTTCCGGGGAACTGAACACAGAGGCAGATATTATGTCGAGGGGGGGGGGTCCTCACCAAGGAGACTGGAGCCTCCACCCTGATGTGATTGCCCAGTTATGGCTCAGGTTCGGCGTGGCGGAGGTGGATCTGTTCACCACTCGCGATAACACACAGTGCATGCTCTGGTTCTCTCTGAGCGTGCAGGACGATCCTCTTCTGGGAGTGGATGTGTTTGCGCATTGGCCGTGGCCCACAATACTCCTGTATGCTTTTCTGCCGGTTCCGCTGGTCCTGCCATTCTTGGATCGGGTGCGAGTGGAGTGGCGCGTCATGGTTTCTGTGCCGCCCGTTGAGGCTGCCGTGGTGTGGGGACACTCTCTCTCAGGCAGGTGGAGCGATCAGGAGTTACCTGTCAATAGGCCAGCGTCTGTGGGCCTGGCCCCTGAACGGGAACGCTTAGAGAGAATGGGTCTCTCTCATGTGGTTGTGTGTACTATTCAGAGCACCAGGGCTGCGTCTACCACAGCATCATACACAGCCAAATGAAAAGAGTTTGGATCCCACTGCATTTTCCCTGCCTTGTGTGCTCTCTTTTCTCCAGCAGCTAGTGGATAGGAATATGGCCTTCAGTACGGTTAAAGCGTATGCTGCGGCCATTTCCTCATGTCACGAGGGGTTCGGTGACAGATTGGTGTTTAGTTACCCTCTTTTGAATGTTTCCTGAGAGGCATGCGAAGACACAGGCCTGTGTCACGCTCTTTAGCTCCTCAGTGGGATTTAGGGATGGTGTTACACACGCTGACTAAAGTCCCATTTGAACCTTTGGACCAGGTTCTGCTTAAGTTTCTGCCAGTCAAAATGGCACTGTTGCTGGCTTTGACATCTGCGAAGAGGGTGAGTGATTTAACTGCTCTTTCTGTGGCTCCTTCATGTCTCAGGATCCAAGGAGACGGCACTTCGGCTATTTTACGCCCTAACCCGGCTTTTACGCCGAAGGACATTTATAACTCATTTAGGTCCAGGGTTATAACGCTGGACGGGTTTTTCCTTCCTCTAAGATCTGGGTCTCACTTGAATGGCTGAAGAAAAACAGTTATTTGGGAGCCGTTTGCACAGTCTCTCTCCAATATAATCCAATATATACCCAGGGTGAGACCGCTGATGAGGCCCATCCCACAGATGGGCGTGGACTAAAGTTTTTCAGTGCTGCGCAAGCGTGCAAAGGGATAAACTCATTAGCGATAGCCTTAGAGAGCTGCGCCTATACTCATAAAATCTGGGTTTACAATATGTAACCAAAGTTGCGCTAGGTGCACTAACTATTGGGGTATCACTTTGCTCAGTCTCCAGGGAAAAGATGCTTAGAGGCTATAAAAGATGATCACACTGATATTTGAACCTCAGATTCAGGAGGCGCTGGAAATTAGAGGTCTGATGCATATGTACAAACTATTGTAAATATATTACACCTCTGTCTGACTCTAACTCCCAACCCTAACTGCCATCTCCAGATTTCTTTTAACATCACTGTGACAGCGGACTCATGTATGAAGGAGAAGTCTTTCACTATCAGACCACTGGGCATTAAAGACACATTGACAGTGACCTTATCTACAAACTGTGAGTGTGAGTGTGATGACCCCCGTGACAGCAGCCACCCACACTGCAATAGCAAGGGAAAAGTCAATTGTGGTATTTGCAGGTAAGCTTTACACCTCCTACACGGTGACTGTGTCAGTGAGTTGGCATGCACTGGAAGTTATTTTGATTTCATAACAAAGTACAGTATGTGTTGGGTTTATTCAATGCAACATGTATTTGGTGGCCTTGTGTATATCTAAAATAAACAATGCTATCCTAGCTGCATGTAGGAGGCTGTCTTCGCCAGAAAAAAAGCCAATCAAAGATGCAGGTGCACACAATCTATAATCAATTGCGTGTACAGGCAGGTCTATACAAAGAACATGCAAAGCAAAACCACAAACAAACGATAAAAGACAATAACTTAAAATCCATGCAAATAATACAAACCAACCCAAAGCAAATACATAAATATTTAACTCAGTAAATGTCTGTTATATGACATCAGCATTTTGGGAAATACACTTACTTACACTTACAAGTAAGTACATTTACTTACTTACTGTGGTTAGCTTAGTTTAGCATAAAGACTGAAAGCAGGGCAAACAGGGTGCATGGTTCTTTACAAAGGCAAACAATACACCATTTGACCAATTTCATCCGTACACAAATAGATATACAGAAACAACAAATTGTGACTATGGTGTGTGGAAAAAATCTATTAAGTTGACATAAAAACATTTTGACTCATAAAATGTATCACAGAAAATGTCATTATAACATGCACCATAGAGAGGGAGGATGCTCTCATTATTGTGTTTTCTTGCTCTTCAAACTTGTCCTTGTTCAGCTGCAGTGAAAGCTTTGTCGGTCAGTTCTGTGAGTGCTCAGTTGGTGATAAAGATGAGCGCTCCCTGCGAGCTTCCTGTCAGAAGCAGAATGGCACAGAGTGTGAGGGTCGAGGAGACTGCGTGTGTGGCAGGTGCCACTGCCACACAACAGAGAGTGGAAGCAGTTACCATGGGGACTTCTGCGAGTGCGATGACGAACACTGTGAGAAGTTCCACAATAAACTATGTGGAGGTAGAGTTTCAAAAATTTTTAAATGATCTGCATCTTAAAGTAAAAAAGCTATAAGTATTTCCATTAAAATACGGTCTGTATCCTTAAGACCTAACATTCGGGTTAGCATATTCTTTAGAGTTTGGAACCTGCTGTGTTAATATTCATGTCAAGGATGAGTTCTTACCTTTATTTTTGATTGTGGATTGTACATGACCAAAAATGAGGGAAGAAACAAGACTAGACAGGGGACATTACAATTACATGGTAAGCGTCTTGCACCCCATGGCCACCAGGATGTCCTCATTATTTGTTATTATAAAATACATAAACATTTCTGATACAGTAACTTACATTTGAACAAATTGTGACCAATACATGTTGTGAGTAGGACATTTAACAGTTTAAAAATGAATTTGTGGTGGACAAACTCTGTAATGTAGTCCTTGTATCAAAATTACCTCAAACATTCCTAAATGTAATGACATTTCTTGAAATCAGCTGGTACTCATATTTCTAAAATAAGCTAATTTTGTCCAATTATAATGGCCCAGCCAGCCTATCGGTCCCTAGGAACTACCGAAATCAATCCAAATGCAGTGTATTTTAGCTCATAGTGATACTAAACATTTCGCTTTTATTTGCAGGACCATAAACCATTCCTGCCTTTTGGCCTTCTCCACTCACCTCCAGTCTGTGGCTATATACTAATTAGGAAACAACACTAAATCCCTACATAATTATTTTTAGCATTATTTATTATCATTACATTTACTATTTACAAGAAATAAATGACAGGTCTCTGGTGTGATTGGTTTTATTGGTCCCTTTAACTATCAATCCCTTTTACTTCCTTTGCAAAACTTTCTATCATTGTAGTGTTTTTGTCAGAAGCTGCTGCTGACCAGATCAGCTGCCCCCACTATTCATGAGCTTAGTTGCACCTTGCAGAACATTGGCCTTAATTCCTCAAAGGGAATGCAGGCTATGTAGGGTAGCATGCACACACAAATGTGTAAATGTATTAAAAGCAAGTATCTCCTGTCCATTCCTCATCACTTGCAGGAAATGGTAAGTGCAACTGTGGCAGATGTGAATGCAATCCAGGCTACGAGGGCTCAGCCTGTCATTGTAAGGTGTCTGAGGAGGGCTGTCGTACCCGTAACAACACCGTTTGTTACGGCAGAGGGACCTGCAAGTGTAACCGCTGTGAGTGTAAAGAGGGATACCAGCGTCCACAATGTGAGACATGCCTCGGCTGCCCTGACCCTTGCCAGACCAAACTGTAAGGAGTCCAAATATTATTGTTTTAGATCCAGTATTTGGACGCAAATGAATAAAATAGCTCCACTACTGACCTAAGCATTAATTGTTGCTATTCATCTTTGTTTTAGGAACTGCATTGAATGCCTCGGCTTTGAGTCAGGTCCCTTAAAAAAAAACTGCAGTGTGGCTTGCAAGAAGAGCATTTTCCCTGAAATGGTAGACCAGTTTACCATCCAAGGCAAGCAGTGCCAGCAGAAGGACACGGAGGGCTGCTGGATCAAGTTTAAGCTAGAACAGCTGGTCGGAGAGGATAACTACAGGGCTGAAATTCAGAAACAGAGAGGTAAGCTGCTGATGAAATACAGGAAACACAAAAGAGGTGACAAACTCTTACATTTAACAACAATGTCATTGTTTCAATGCAGTTTTTATCTTTAGGGGACGACAGCAGGCCAACAGTATATGCTACATAGATGTGGTACACATAATCTAAAAGCTGAGAACCTCAACATTTATCTGAGATGCAGCATTGTGTGTCAAGTCTTTCTAATCATAAATGTGTAATGAACACTGTTTCGGTTAGGCACCAGATTTAGAGTGCATAAGGGCTACCATGTTATGATAGAAGTATACAATGGCCACTCCCATTCTCAATAATGTCTTATAAGTTGTTGCAACAATTTTTGGATTGATATCATTGTTACACAGATTTGGTGCTAAATGTAACATTTTTGACCAAATGAGAATTGTAAGACAACAAGACCATATGGTCTCACTACTACTACTAATGAAATGGCTACTATGGGGACTAACATCATCACACATGAATACAGTTGGGCTAATTGAATCCCCAAGAGTATCAGCTTTCCAGTAATACCCAATTTGTGCAATTCCAATACTGTTCAAGGAACAGGAACAAGTGTTATAGCAATTTATGCAATCGTTGTTCGGACATTTCACTCTGACATCTCTAGAGCCATGCTGCTAGTGTGGCTGAAAAAATCAGCAGACAATCACTTTTCTGCATTTCATTGTTTGTCTGTTTTTTTTATAGTTTTTTGGATATGTGTAAAACCTGCTGTGATATTTCCCTCTTTCTCCAGACTGTCCGGAACCACCCAGCGTCATAGCTATCATTGGAGGCTCCATTGCGTCTGTGGCTCTCATTGGCATCGTGCTGCTGATGATCATCAAGTTAGTCATCTACATGAAGGACATGAAAGAGTTCAGGAAATTTGAAAATGAAAAGAAGAAATCTAAGTGGGCAGAGGTGAGACCATTTATGTGAATGTCATTTTGATCATCACTGCTAACAGCTGGTCATGATGACCATCAGAGCTCCTGGTGTCTTGTTGTCGATCACCATTCATTTATATCTACATTTGGTGACGCTCACACTGCCCTGTATTTGTTCATGAAATGACCTATCATTGTTACAGCAGCAAATAGATCATTATCAAAGTTAAAACCCACTTGCTTCATGGCAGACTGAGTGGATTAGAAGTCCTGTCAGATGGGAGTATGATTTAAAGCACATTGGGTTCTGGACAACTGCTCATCAGTTGCTATTTAAATAACATTAACAGAGATGGTTCTAAGTTTGTTTTGGTAAGGTGGCTGCGCTCTGATTGGCTATGGTGCCGGCCTGGTATAATGTTGATTGACTTTAGAACACAAAAGTAGTTCAGAAAAAAAAAAATCCACACTATTGAAGAGATTGTCCTCCATTTGACATTTCTAGTTTTTATTTTTGCTAGTGTGCGCTTCATCAGCCACATCCTTGCTAATGTTACCAGGATAGGTATAGCAAGAGTGTTCACTAATGGGCAATCAACTTTTGGTGGAAAGAATTTTTGTTGTGCTTGTATTAGCTCGTATCGCTTGTATTGTGTGGAAGTTGGTCTCGACCGGCTCCATGTGATTGAGTGCCCTGAGATAACTTTGTTATGATATGGCGCTATATAAATAAAATTGAATTGAATTGAATTGAATTGTATTAGATATGACAGCTGTGTTATCATACGGCCCCCAGAGCTATAATCATAAGCACAGCAAAAGCCAAAGCTAAGAGACAGGAGTGTGTCTGGCAGCCATGCTTATTCACACCGCCTCCATTACACTGGGGACCATGATGGCTGGAGTGAAATATATCCAAATACTGTAAATGAAATACTGTAATTTCACTTTAAATCCACCCTCTATATTCAGACCCTCAACATGTTTTTAAACTCTGTACAAAACTAGAACAAGCCCACCTAAAAGGGACACGTGGTTAGCATCAATGTAACCACTCTCACTAATAAATATAAACATACATGCAGTGCAGATGGCATGGCAAGCCTCATAAGATCAGTCACATTACTTTGTTGACATGTGATATATAGTGTAGACAGGTTAGACAGGTAGAAGGATGACCATCCAGGTAAAGACTGTGGACCCAGTTGATGACCAGCTTTGTGATACTGGATCTATTTTGACCTCATTCAGACTGACTCTGGGTTTAATGATTCAGCTCTAAAAATGTTCATGTGAAAAAGGGGGACTTCTTCATTACAAACAGCATCATCAGAACCATAAGCTCAGTACTTCACCTGAGATGAAATTCAGTTATTGTGGGAACAGAAAGTAACACTCAATAAGATGAAACCTATACAATAAAATGTGGAGTTAAAGAAACACAAGGAATCATATCCAAATTAAATTGTGGTAAACTCTCCCTCTCAACAGCCAAAAGAGTCTACTGATCACTAAAAGACAGTGTGGTTTTGTAATCTGCTTGTCCCATATGATGTGAAATCTTGAAATGAAGTGACTTCAAGACAATATTGAAATACTTCATATATGAAAACAAACAAATCATTGGACTTTCTCTGTTTCTAGGCTGACAACCCACTGTTCCAGAATGCCACCACCACTGTGGAAAATCCAACCTTCACTGGAGAGTGAGGCCTACCTGCAGCTCAGAGTTCACAGCATCTCTGTTTTATCAGAGTGGGGTCCGAATGTTAGCAGGCATCATTTATAATATAAGTCTTTGCAAATGTCCACATTCACAGATTTATTTACCAACATTGTTGCCTTGCTTACTATCTTGATGATGAATTACTGTCATTTACTGTCTACACGATTGCAGTTGCATTGTATTTGGTTTTTGCTCATTGCTTAAAATAACGAGATATATTGTAATGTAGTATAGCTTATCATATATACAGTTTATATTGGAACAGTATGTATATAGGCAGAATATAATGGTGCTTCACATACATACACTGGATGTATCATATAGGAACATTGATGTTCTTTATATAGTTCAAAGCACTGTTTTTCTCTTCATGTGGCTCATACTTTGTGATTGCTAAAGCGATTTCTTCTACATGTGTCTTTAAAATAAAATAACAAATTTCCGAAATGTATTCTTATTTTCACTGTCACAAGGGCTAAAGTAAGGCTTCAAGCTGTTGCCAATATTCCCTATTAGCTCTGCTTTGGTCTCCACCAACTCCTGAGAAAAAGATCTGGCTCTTTAGCTGATAAATGCTCACGTGTTCACCAGCTATGGGAGGGTATTGAGGGTGGTTTAAACAGTTAGTGTGTTGTAAAACCAAAAGAATGAGTTTTTTATTGCAAGTTTATTCCTCTTTTTGTTCTCAGGCCTGGTGTGAATGTCAATTAGAAATGGGTTTCATTTAGTCTGGTGTAGCATATAGTTCAGAGATGAAGTTAAATTGTTCATGCTGAACCACAATCGTATCACAATTACGTACAATACACAGTTTGAGTACCCTACTCACAGGTTAGATTCATTCAGACAGGAAAATCAGATTTGTATTCTAGCAGGCTGTGATATATCAGCATGGCATGAGAAGCCCAGAGTGGCTTGCATGATGCTTTGAAACAGTCTGAGCCTTCTACATCCTCCACAGAGTGTGAACTCCCCACAACAGCCCTGGCTGCATTACCCTCAGGGAGGGACTGTGGAATAAAGGAAGAGCCACCAAAAACACATACAAATGGAATTGAATATTCAACTCTGAGCTAAGAAATATTGAAGGCAAGTTCCAAACAAACTTACTACACACATACACAATCAACAAATAAATCAAGATGTGAAATGCTGTGCTGAATATGTGATTTAACATTGGAACCAGTAAACCTTAAAGACAAAAAGCCTGGTAACAAATAAAGATGATGTGACATGACACCATCATAGGATCACAGTTCCTATGTTATATTTATTTCAAAATAAGAGGAATATTTAAGATAAATCAAAGCTCTCAGTGTTCAGAGGCAATTTATCAGCCATGTTAGCAGGTAACGCAGGTCTGGTAAGACCAAAATCTTGTTAACAAACAACCATAACAGCGTATTTTGAAAAACAGGCTGTTTTAATTTTCATTGTTGGATGAGAACTACAGTAGTTACCCATTGTCAACTAGTAGAACACATAGTGCCAGTGTGTGAGAGAGAGAGAGAGAGAGAGAGAGAGAGAGAGAGAGAGAGAGAGAGAG
Source organism: Nannoperca obscura (assembly GCA_036024295.1). Lineage (NCBI taxonomy): Eukaryota > Metazoa > Chordata > Actinopteri > Centrarchiformes > Percichthyidae > Nannoperca > Nannoperca obscura. Next base: position 10,693 of record JAVQJL010004368.1, read on the forward strand.
AGATTTTGACCGGCAAATGAAAGAAATCGAGCGTATCCATTGGCTGATTTTCAGTTTTACTACAACAGAGAAGGGTTGTTGCCCCAGATGATTCTGGCATTTCTTCCATCGTAGATGGCTTTATTTAGAAAATCAGGGACACATTGTGATGCAACAGCACACAGAAACTTCCCGTGTTTCAGAGCCTCTTTGCGTTGTTGATGTGTGAGTGATCAAGGAAGTTCTTAAAAATCTGTGTGCATGGATCTATTCATATGTTGAGGGAGATACTCTGATAGACAACTTACCAGTAACATCTATCTATTGTCAGATCTTTGTGGTCTGATCTAACCTCTAAGATTATGACAAGTGGTAATTTAGGTTTAAAGCTTCATTTATGAGCAAATGAAGGATTATGCTGCATCTAAATTCAGGCTGGATCTTCCACATTCTGCATTTTAACACCAAATGTGTCACAGTGCATCAACAAAGCTGGCCCATCCAAGAAATGCCAACATCCGGTGAATCATTGCAGCCAGTCAGTTGTTTTATGGTGCATTCAAGTCGACCATACTGTATGGACCATATCTGTGTTCACATGGTCATCAGTGGATGGTAAAAACATGAAAGCATTATATATTCCAGTGTTCTTGTTTACAGTCTGATATTAATGCAATAACTTTAAAGACAAGTGGAAGTTATATATATCCATATTTATATGGTTACATTCACCAATGTCAGTTCAATGAGGTGCACGGTTTGAAAATATGCCAAACCAGCTTGATTTTTCTCATGACAAAAATATACCTGATCATGCATAAGCTGCAACTTGCTTTTGGCATTTTCAGGACCAGATTAACCCATTTGTGGGTCCTGTGGCAAAAAGTGAGCTGTTCTCCAACTTAGTTTGATAAGAAATTGATTAAATGCTGTTATTTAATAATAGACAGCAGGCAAGATGATACCAATGGCCATTTTGCAAGACCTCCAAGTAACAAAGGGTAAAGGGTCCTTTTCCTGGTTGGTTATTCAGCATTGGGGATTTTTACTCTCATTCACTTTGAAACCTAAAAAGCATGATATAGGTTTACTACCACAACATACATTATTTCTACCAGCAGACACACACTTAACACACACATTTGTGACATAGTGTTTGTGAGAGAGAGTCTGAATATGTATGCATGTGCACAGTTTGTTTTTGGGCCCATTTGCTTGTGTCAAAACTAGCTCAGAAAGGTGAAACACACCATCCGGTCGTACCATCCGACCATCTCTGATTCTAAGCCACACACACACACACACACACACACACACACACACACACACACACACACACACACAGAGAGAGAGGTCAGGGTTAGTAAGGCTATCACTGCATCAGATAAAGCTGCATGTGTGTGTGAGAAAGACAGTATGAATTTGTGTAATTGCATATGTGTGTCTGTGCTTGTGTATGTCTATGCTCTTTTAGTGGTCTACTAATCCCAAATGCATTTGGCTGGCAAATTAATCCAAGGCTTGTCATAGCCAAGCTCTAAACCCCCTTCTATCCTTAGCCTACTTCCCCCTCCCTGTCTCTCTCTCTCGGTCTCTCATTCTTCCTCCGGGGCCGCTCTCTATCACTATCTATCTCCAGATGGTATCTTGGAGGTAGGTGTGATACAGAGAGAGAGAGAGAGAGAGAGAGAGAGAGAGAGAGAGAGAGAGAGAGAGAGAGAGCGAACGAGTGGATGACCTGTGACGCGGACGGAGCCTCCTCATTGGAGCGCGTGGCCAGGAGGAGAGAGAGGACAGGGGGTTTATTTGTTGCCATAGTGAAAAAGTAGATCACCCACCGCCGGCATGATGCTCTGATGGACGCGTGAGGGATGCCGTGTTTCTCCAGGAGCATTCACCTGTCCTGCACGCAAAGGTATCTTAACTTCTCTTGTTTTCCATTCATGGAGGGAAATATATGTAGCGGTAGAGACAATTTCTCATGCGTTTACTTTTCCTAAACCAACCACGCTCATGTGTGGGAATGCACCTCAAAGTGAGTACAAGGGGGGGCGCTTCCTCAGATAACCCCCATTGCATATTATATATGTAAAAGTAAACACATTACAAACAGTCCCTTTAATATTCCCGGGAGACGCGGTGTCTTTGGTAGGCTGCTCACTGAGAGCTGACGGCGACCTAATAACACATATGATTTCCTCCATGTCCTACAATTGCACCTACTGCATGATTTCTGTAACGTTAGTGACTTTGTATTTTATCACCAAAGGAAGAATATTCTGTTTAAGCCGTTTGCTGTCATACGTGAGTCACGTATCCAAACAAATCCCCCAGAATTTAGGAAAGCACAAAAAAATGAGAAAATATGTTTCCATCATCTTACCCATGATAGTATGTCATTTTTGTATTGTGTTGCTGTATATACTGACAGGCGTCTGTAGCCATTGGTAAAATAATAATACAAACACACAACTAAATGATTATGTTTTATTATTGATTAAAATAAAAAAATTATATAACATTTGAATTGAACTAAATTCAATTAAAAGTTGCTATGCCATTACAAATACACAAACAAGTCTATATTACAACAGCCCGCCGTTGTTGGCGGTGGCAGCCAGTGTCAGCGTTATACGGCTGGAGACGTTTGCAGGGGGAGCAGGGTGTTTCCATTGGATTTGAATGGACTCTTTTTCTTTAATGATTTCATGTCTGAGTGTCTTTAAATTGGACGCCAGACGAAGCTGAGTCAATGGCTCTTTTTTTCTTTTCTTCCTGTGACCGATATGGAACTCCAGATGTTATCGATCACCTCCACTGCGTCGTTATCCCAGCCCGCAGTGTCACCTCTGATGTCTATTTGATCAGGCGGAGGGAGAGCTCCAGACAGTCCACCTTCATGCCACGCGTTAGATCGATACTTAATTTATCCCCGAAGGAAATGTAGGCACCCAGTAGCCTGACTGGGTTAGGCTACAACTCGTGGAGAACAACTATTCATACAGTGGGCCTATGTTTGCAATTTATAAGCTTTGCGTGTTTTTTTTTCTAATCTATTATAAATAAAAGGCGTTTGTGAGTGGGGGATTGAATGCAGAAGTCAAAGGCAGAGTTGACAACCCAGAGGGATGGACACGAGGGACATGGGAAATAGAAACATGTGTAGAGAGACAGAGCGAAGCAGACAGAGACAGATAGACACTATTCACACAAATCAATGAGCTCGGTTTTACCACCACGCTGCACCGTTTCCGTCGTGCTTCCCCGCACGTCTCTCTCTCTCTCTCTCTCTCTCTCTCTCTCTCTCTCTCTCTCTCTCTCTCTGTCTGTTCTCTCTGCTTGCGTGATGCAGCCTTCCCTTCTGACACCGTGAACCTCGCGCGCCGCGCTTTGGCAATACACACTCAATGCAATCATGGCCACGTCAATAAATCACATTTCAGTTAGAGAGAGCAGGAGAGAAAGAGAGTGGAGAAAGCAAGATCCTCAGGTCTGATTTGCGGAATCACGTAAATGTTGTATCTGTTCTCTCAAGCAAGGTTTTTTATTTGAGTTTGTCATCACTTCTTACCGCGTCGGGCACGAAGACGCGAAGACGTAAGACGAAGGACAGGAGGATAAGATGGATGAGGCGAAAGACATGTTCAACAAACAAACTGAGTGAGCCACATGGCACATTCTCTAGAGCGCAACTCAACAGCCAAATGCAAGGCAAGATGACGGGGGAGAAGAAAGGAGTGGAGGTTACATTTCTAAAGATGGAGAGTTGGAGAGGGGTGGATGAGAGAGAGAGAGAGAGAGAGAGAGAGAGAGAGGAAATAAGAGCAGGGTGGATGTGAGCGGAGAGAAAGCGGGGAGAGGGGCTGAGAAGAGGAGGAGCAGGGGAGCGGAAAGGGGGAGGGATGTAGGAGAGAGGTGTTCGGAGAGAAGCTCAGGTGTGCGTGACTAGAAATCGGAGGAAGCTCGGAAGCTGCACAGCTCTCGGAGGCAGCTCCGGCGCGTTTGACATTGGACTACACAGGATCGGCAGGGTCTTCTCTCCGTGACTGTAACTTGAAACCTAATTATCAAGCGGGACCGTGCCGGCGACGTCAGAGAGACACGTTTAGATTCCTGTAAGGTAACGCTTACTGTGAAATGTTTCAGAAATGTTCCCTTGATGAAAGATCAAGCTCGTGTCATTGTGTCTCCTCAGACTTAACGCTGTCTACCCCACTCTGTATTCTGACCAGTGAGGGGTTTTGTCGCACTTTCTTTTTACCTTCTGTTCCTGCAGTGCTCCTAAAGGGACTTGCAGTTACATCTGTACTTGTCTTTCTTGAATTATATTATACGGTTATAAATCCCGTAACGGCGTAACCTAGTTAAAGTGAGCAGCCAGTTGCATTGCCTATAGGAGATACAGCCACGCCGATAAGACGGAGAGGGATCCGAAACGCGCTTTTCATCAGTGCACGCTGTGGCCACGTTCATTTCAGACGGTGTCTCTGTCATGCTTTGCACCATTCGCTCGTAAAAAAATCGTGTGTTTTTGATTTGGTGCAAATGACGGACTCTGGTCTCCCATTGCGGTGGACGGATGCAGCGCTGCGCAAGTCGTTGTTGTTGCCTCTGGATTGTAGGAGAGAGGCAGTGAGACCAGACGTTGTGCGCGATGAATTAAGGTTATAAAAACATCGCACGAGTCAATTGATTATTTTATTGGGATCCTATAGGAACACCAACGAATTAAAAAAAAGTACATTGAGGTTGCCGATATCCTACTATTGACTAGAGGCTGCAAGCCCCGGTTGAAACATTACAGAATGAAGTGATTTGAGGTCGGAGCTTGTTTGGGGGAGTTCTGCTGGCAGATGTGCAGCGGCAGCAGGTAAAGTCGTTACCGTGTTGACTCTCCCTGGCGACAAAGACTGCACGCATTATTGAGACTCCATAGGGAGGTAGCCTATAGTCACCAGTGCCCAACAGCACGTGTACAGTGACATACTTGGTGGATGTCTGATCTGATGACTTTTACTTTGTTTGTTGGCTTTGAAATTCTGATGTTGTTTGACATCTACATGCCCTTTATTGTCCTATAAGGCTACCCAGTATCATACCATATTTATTTATTGAGAATGTTGTGAGTGTTGGCATCTCCTAGCCTTAGTAATGTCCATCCGAGCACAGCTCCTAGTGGCACTTCGATGACTCTAGAAACAAGGCAGCAATTATGATGAAAATAAACCTTGTTGTGAAACATGTTGTATCCTGGGGCTCAGGTGCAAAAAATAGTACCATTGCACACTTGGGAACAAGAGGCACATGGAGACACATTTCTGTCACATAAATACTCAGCAAAAGCCTTCCCCGAATAACTGAAGCTTCCCAAAATATTGCTGTTTCCTTAAATTGTGTATGCAACAGAGAAAAGCAGCATGACCCATTTTAGACACCTTTAAGTTGTTTGCCTATTTGCATTGTGTTTCTGTTGAACATTCACGCCCCTGTGTTCTGGTATGTCTTATATTCACAGAAAGGGATGGACATACTCTATCATACTTACTATTATGTCAAAACGCTTATGCTGGTAGTCCACTTATTCTTACACTGTCTGCTGGTAGCATAGCACTGAGAGAAGAGCACACGTCAAGAGGGTGATGAAAGAAGAAAGATCCTCTTCACTCATAAAATGATGTGGGTGAATGCCATTAGGCATACAAGATGTATGTATTTTACATTAGCGTGTTTATGTCTCTGTATTTGAACATGTGTGGTGAATAATAGTGGCTATATATATATATATATATATACACACACCCCCCCTTAAACCTGTCAAAATATGCAGTCAGAGCAGTTTTTTACAGTAAAAGTCGAGCTGCTCAGATGATAAGAGCCGCTACAATCTATTCTGCCCCCTTCCCCATCATTAATTACAAACACAAATGTCTGTGCGTCATACAGAACAAGATAGAGAAAACAAATGTGTTTGCGTACCACTGTGGATTCTTTAAAATAAATTGTAATTGTTATTATCCCTTTCAGAACGTGGAGTAAATGAAATGCTTTCTCAACACATTAAACAGTGTGTTAGCAGCCCTAATGAAACTCATTAAGTTAAAGCAAGACAGAGAGGGATGGAGAATGTTTGTTTGCCCCTGCCTGTATGTTGTGGGTTTATGTCTGTGTAAAAATGATGTGAAAGGTTTTATAATGCCCTTGTGCGTAGTCTGGATGGAACTGGAGATATAAATGCCTAATGGCGTGTGCGAGATGTTTGTTGAGGGAATGAGGATATGATTTTCTTTTTCTTTCAGCAACAGTTAGGCCTACGCAAATCGAGGGAGAAAGAGGAGCATGACAGAGAGACACAGCATGTATGTGACTAAGTGTGTGAGAGAGACATACTGCAGGATTGCTAATGAAACAGCAGAGAAACGTGTAGTGAAATAAATGCTTTTCGGTGAGTGGGAATGTCTGTATGACTATAGTTAGCAGAGACATTTTAACTGAGGAAAGTTTGAAAATCATGAAATTGGAACATGTTACATTAATGTGCCGGTAGATATGCCAGAGAGGCTGAGAGGCGAGATACAATTGCGTCACTAATAGAGACAGAGTGTGTGTGTGTGTGTGTGTGTGTGAGCGAGAGCTGAGTTTTGCTTGATTTGTTCATTATTGGAGCAGCAGTTAGCCCTGTTGCCATCCTGACACTGTCATTTTAATTACGTTCAGTGAGACTCTCTGTCCCTTGATGCCACTTTTCATTACTCTGTCCTTTTTCGTCTGTGCCCTTTCTTATCTCCTTCTCTGTCTCCATCTCTCTTTCTACTTCTTTCTCCCTACACTTCCCCTTTTTCTTTCTTCCCCTACCCTTCCCTTTTTTCCTTCTCTCTCATTGTCGCTCCTTCTGCCTTTTCATCTAACATGCTCTGTTTCCTTCCCTTCCTCAGTTTTCCTCTCATCCCTTATTTCAATATTAGACAACACTCCACCTTCATTTTTCTCTGACCTTTTTGGTGTCAAGTGAGTGCAATATAAATCTTCAGACCACCAAAGATTCCTCACAACAGCTGCGAGGCGTGATATGATGTTGAGGTTGTGTTATTGATAATAAGTTGGTGACTATGGTGACTCTGCTCAGAGATTTAGAGCTGAACGCCAGGCAGAACATGGACGAGTCAATAAAGCTGGGCCAGTGTTTGTAAAGCCTCCATACATATTTCAACAGTATTGGTTTATAGCCAGTACTCAAGTCATCACATTAAGCTTCATTAAGAACAAACAGTAAATGCTCATTATCTTGCTCTCTATAATTGCAGTTGGTCGTTATGTTGATTTCATTTGCGCAGTTTGCATCCCCGTTTCAATTAAACATCAAGTAGGTTGAGGGTGACATTTGCTATGAAATGGATGCACACAAACACCATGTCATTTGAGAGTGAAAGATATGAGCTCAGGCATTTATTTAGTAGTAGCTGAGACGACAAGGTGTGAATGGAAATGGGTTGTAGAGGAAAGCCTGTGGACCTCAATTATTTAATTTTTAATTTTATTTATTTGAATTTCACCCAAACTACTTGTGTTTATCAAAAAATGTGTTTTACATATTTTTATGTTTATGAATAGAATTCCACATTATAGGTGTTACTGTATTTCCCCATTTTGTCATGCAGTGTAGAATATAATAAACTAAGCTCATCTTAATCCATTATACCATGGGGAGTGCCCATGTCAAAGTGGGAGCTGATGAAAAAGTAGATTATCATTTAATTAGAGGTCATAAATGCATATGTGTAAACAATGTGACTTTGAAGTTCTGTCAAGCTTAGTAAAGATAGGAGATTGTGTCTAAAGACCATGGCTGTATAGAAATACAAAAATCAAACCTGCCTGTGTGGCAAGCATGCTTGTGAAATCCAACTGTTCAAATTCTAACAAAGTCTTTTCTGCTTACAGGTTTATGTGAACATGTATGTCTGTCGCCCGTTACTGTGGAGACCAACTCTACTTTATAATTTGGGGAGCCTGAAGTTATTTCAGCCAATGAGACTTAGCCCACATTTTCTTTTGAATTTCCCAGGTTGCACTGCTGCACCTGTCTCAGCTGCTGCAGTGATGGTCCCAACTTGAAATCCGAAGGAAAGAAAGACCAGTTAGAAGAAAGGAATGTATTGAAACCATCCCATTTCAAAAACTCCTCTGTGCCACAAGCTCTCACCATGGCCAGGAAAAGTGTTTCTCGGACGAGTAGTTTCCTGTGACAGCTTTACACAACACATTTGAGATCTGCTTCTCTTTTGTTACTTTAACGGACCATGATGATGCTTTGGCTGCTGCTAATTCTGTCCATTTGGATGTCTGATCAGGCCAACTCTGCCCAGTCCAATGAACGGCGAGTTGTAGCACACATACCTGGTGACATCATCATTGGAGCGTTGTTCTCTGTCCATCATCAGCCTCCTGCTGACAAGGTAATTTAACTATTTCTGTGTCTGTGTGTGTCTGCACGATGGTTTGTGTCATAGATTTAGTTCAGTTTTAGCTTTAGTTTAGTTTAGTTCAGTTTTTGTGACTGTAAATCTTCACATTCCTCTCTCACCTGTGTAATCCTGCCTGGATCTGAAAGAAGCACTAGTTGTGTCTTAGGTCCATGTTACGGATGTTAAGACAGAAAATGTATAAATTAAAATCATTTGAGATTATTTGACCAAATTTCCGATCTATTGTACAGAGAGCTGTAATGCGGCTGTGCTTATTAAGAGCCAAAGAACACGTTCAATTTGTATAATGGGTACCTCTATTAGTCCATGAACCTTCAACCTCCATTAGCTGCCCCAGGAACCTGTAGTTACCCACTGACATTGGAGCTTTTCCCATCTCATTATGGATAGTTGCAAACAGGTAAATGAACATGGCAACCATGTGAATATAAAACCAACATTAGTCTAACAGTGAAGCACTTATGCGTCATACTGTTCATCCAATCTGCTAAAAAATGAAAATGTGTCTGAATAATTGATGCCATCATCAGTAATGGCAACATTTAGACAACACAGTTATCTAAATGTCAGTTCAATTTGACTATATTTGATATCATCTTCCTCCCTGTACACACTGCACAGGTACATGAGCGCAAGTGTGGCGCGGTGCGAGAGCAGTATGGCATCCAGAGGGTGGAGGCCATGATGCACACACTGGACCGCATCAACATTGACCCGCACATCCTTCCCAACATCAGCCTGGGCTGTGAGATCCGGGACTCCTGTTGGCACTCAGCTGTGGCCCTGGAGCAGAGCATCGAGTTCATACGGGATTCGCTTGTCTCCTCTGATGAGGCCGAGGAGTGGGGTGGAGGAGGTTCTTGGGGAGGAGGAGGAGGAGGAGGAGGAGGTGGAGGAGGAGGAGGAGGTGCGACGATGAAGTGTGCTGACCCCTCTGCCACTCCAATGCGGGGGAAGAAACCCATTGTGGGTTTAATTGGACCGGGCTCAAGCTCAGTGGCCATCCAGGTCCAGAACCTTCTACAGCTGTTCAACATACCACAGATTGCCTACTCTGCCACCAGTATGGACCTCAGTGATAAGGTGAGACCATGTACCTGTAGACATGTTTCTATGTTACTGAAGCTGTATAGATGTAGGCTCATTAATATTAGAGGGAGGATGTATTATTGTTACTTTAATGTAACTTTAATTTAAATATATATAATTACCCATTACTTACCTGAATGTTCTAGATGCTCTTGGAGAACTAAGCTTGTCATTGTTTTTTATTTTTATTTTTATTTCCATTGTTTCAGAGCCTTTATAAGTACTTTATGCGGGTGGTGCCTTCAGATGCCCAGCAAGCAAGAGCTATGGTGGACATTGTCAAAAGATACAACTGGAGCTACGTTTCTGCTATACACACTGAAGGTAGATCCACCCACACACACACTCTGACTTTTTAACTCCTCTTCCAAGCTCAGACCTGCACACAGACTCATGTCTTTCCTTTTTCTTGTTCTTTTTTTCTCGTTCTGTCTCTGACTGATTATACTGCATTCTTGGCTCTTCAATACATTTATTTACCTGAATTGTATCCAGAGTGACATAAAATAAATTGAACAGTAGTGCAAGTAGAAAGTCCCTAATCACTTTCAAATGTCCAACTACGAAGACATTTGTGATCCTTCACAAAATGGAACATTTTGAGAAATTAAAGCCAAGGAGAAAAAACAGAAAAGTGTTCTTTCAAACAAGACAAGAAAACTGAATTATTTTATACGCGTTGAAGCAAGCTAGAAGCCAAGAAGTTGATGAAGCAGTAGTGTCCAAAAACTGTTTAGATCTGTGGGTAATTGCTTGAGGATATGGGAATGAATGGGGTCACAAGAACAGGTCGTTGCCACACTGCCAGAGATAAGCATCTGGGGATAGCGGGGGAGACAGACACTCTGCCAGACAGCATGTTCAAAAGAAGATGAAGTGCAGCTGCCATTGACCTAAAGTGTCTTCACAGAATATTTGCTCAGTGAAGAACAACAAGGGAGAAACATGTGGAGACCTGGATGAAGATTGCAGACAGATAAAATCATTTCAAGATAATTGATGATAATATCATTTTTCAAATGATATATATATATCTATATATATATATATATATATAGCCATATAGATTTACTGTATATACTCACTAATTCATTCACTCACTCTGAAGGTGGTAGTGAGTTGAGTCAGGTGGTTTACTGGTGGGAGATAGTGTGACAGCTACATGAACTGGAGGACAATGCAGTAACTGTGTCTGTGTGTGTGTGCTTGTTGAACCTACGAGTGTGTGATCAAGAGCGATAAACACACACACACACACACGCACACACACACACACACACACACACACACACACACACACACACACGGACTCTAGATCCTGGCCTCTGGCATTGCCAGAGGGCATTACCACACAATTTGCTTTGAGGTAGGTTAAGGTTGTGTTTGTGTGTGTGTGTGTGTGTGTGTGTATGTGTGTGTGTGTGTGTGTGTATGTGTTAGCAGTGTATGTGCATAGCCCATGACCATACACTGCATGTATGTGTGTATTTTTGCCTTCTCATGAGTGTGTGTGTGTGAGCCAGCTGGTGTGCTGCTACTAATCTCAGCGGCAAGATGGGTATCATGTATGTTTATATGAATCTGTGTTTGAGAGAGTACTTGTGGTTGTGTGTGGTTGTCAGGAAAGTATTGGTCTATTTTCTCAGACAGGCAGGTTTGACCTTGGAAGTGGTCGTCAAGGTCGGCCGCTGCCTTCTCAAATAAAATCACTCTCAAACACAGAGAGCCAGAGAGGGAGGGTGGCAGAGAGAAGACAGAAAGAATTAGGAAGGGATAGTACAGAGAGAGAGAGAGAGAGAGAGAGAGAGAGAGAGAGAGAGAGAGATAAGGAAGAGAGGCAAGGGATAGGGAAGGCATTGGAGGAATTAAGGGAAAAAACAAGGAGAGGGGGTTGAGAGAGAGTGAGTGGGCAGGGGGGAAATAGAATGAGGGACGGAGGGAGGAAATTAAGTTTTTTTTGAGGAAAAAAGGATGAAGGAAATTGGGGGATGTGGGACAAGGGAGGAAGAGAGAATGGGGAAAGCAATGATAATAGTGCCAGAAAACCGCAGAAGACAGAGTACAAGGTGTGTGTGTGTGTGTGTGTGTGTCTGCCTGTGGAGTGCCTGGGATAGATAAGAGAGCATACAGGAGCTGCAGATTCAGAGAAAGATGGGGGGTGAAGTTTATAGAGACTCATTAATTCTCTGCATTAACATTTTGCATCTGGAGGCAAGAGACGGTGGAAACTGATACACAAGAAACTGAATAATACATGTAATATCAGCATAGCAATTACATTGAAGTCATTTTATTGGAAGAGGTAACACAGAGTATTACTTTCTCATTGGGAGATAGTATAGTACATGCTTGAATATACAATGCATGTATAATTTGTGGATTTTACAACCGTTACCATTAGCCGTGGAATGCAAAAGAGTCTTTGTGGGATAAATAGTATGTATACATCTGTATCTTCTCCAATGCTAATTTAAATTCTTGAACACAATAGTATGAACAGAGAAGTAATATAAGATTTATTGCAGCACACCAGAAGTAGGATAATTCAGTAATCATCATCAATTTATTTTTGTTATGTTCACATTATTTGGTTTCCAAGGTAAAGGGTCAATCAGCATAGAAATGTAAAGGTTAGAAATGAGAAATTAGAGAAAGAAATCAGACAACAATGGATGGATAGACTCATTATTAGTCATAGGTTGAACAGCAGCAGAAATGCTGTTGTTCCAACACCCTGAAGTCTCTGTAGAGCACCTTGGGGAGAGCAGCCTGTAGCTGAAAGTATTCATCAGCTTCACTAGGTGCTGTGAAGGGGAAGAGAGGTGTCCATAGTTTTGCTTTTTCATGTCAGCATTCTTCTTTAATCCACCATCATCCGTTTCCATTATTGCTCATATGTATGTGCACTGTACAAATACTGAATGGTCGCATATTCTATACAATATCTCACCTTTTGATCATAAAACAAACTCATATTAATTCACACACGGCTCCAATTATTGGGTTTCAGTGTTCAGTATGTATTTGATCAACATTATCATTTTCCACCACACTGTATTCCTTTGTTTCACTCTTTCTCTGCCTCCCTCTCTCAATCCTCTCTGTGTCAATATGTTCGGTTCAATTCAATTCAGCTGAATGGTTTTATTGACCTGAAATTTGACATGTGTCACCCAAGAACACTCCAACAGAAATTGATCAATTTCTCAATAAATCAAGATGTAAACCTCCTCTTCACCTCTTCCTCCTTATTCTCCCTCCATCTTTGCCTTTTTCACTTTGTCTCATTTCTTTCTCCTATTTGTTATTGGCTGTTTTGATTCTGGCACCACTGATTCCCTCTCCCCTCCACTTTATCTGTTTTCTATACCTTTTTCTTTACCATCATTCGTCTTTCTGTGTCTGTCTCTGGAGCATGACATGCCCTGTGTCAATTTAACCGTCATTGCCTTTGCAAGATTGAGGAAAATGAAAGTGGGATGGGTTGTGGAGAGCACTGTATAGAAAGGCATAATGAATGGGGAAGAGGAGAATGACGGAATCTGCTCACATTTTTACCGCCGTCTCTGCCTGAGGGTGAAAATTCAAAGTGGGTCATGGGCCAGTTTCTGGTGGGTCCCCATATAACAAGCGCTCTTCTGTGTTTTAATGAGCCTGGGTCATAGGACTACATCTATTCAAATTGGATCGGACTCAGATTTGAGGAAATCCATTTAATGGCTTCTGTTAAGATAGATAGATGGTTTCCCAGCCCCCTGCTGCCCAGGCTCTATCCATGATATCTGTGAGGGGGTATTAAATAGAGATTTCCAACTGGCACAGATGTTAGATCATTAAGGGAGAAAAATATGTGAGCTGTTGCCATGGTAAAATAGGTTAAAAGCATTTACGATATATGTGCAGGGCAATTGTTTCTTATACCAGGTACGTAATTACCTACACATGTAAAGGTTTATGGCCAGATGCAAATAGTGTGCACTAATGCAAATGAACACGTGTTTTAGTTTCTTTTGTATGTGTATTCTTGTAAGTGCATATATTTACAAACACATAAAGTAAATACATATTTACAAGAATGATAGAACTTAACAAACTTTTTTGTTATAGAACTGATGTTTTAAAACTTAACAAGTATTCAGTTGAGTTTTGGGAAAATTGGGGATTTCGTTGCACTTCTACAAAACCAGGGTGTTTATATTTAATATATAAAAGATATATTTCATTAGTTTAAACAGATGTAAAGCTTATGCTGACCTGGATTGAAAAACACTGGTTACAGACAGACACTTTCAACTACAGACATGTAGTTGAAAGTGACTGTGATGACTTGCTTGTTTGAAGCCCAGAAAGTGAGACTAATGGGCACAGCCATGGTATATTTCTAGATCCATAGTTGGCTTAGTAGAATAAAAGCACGGTGAAGTGGTTATAGTTAATACACTGCTGATATGCATCCTGTCTATAGCCTATAGCTGTTTCCATTTCAAAATGAGATAATAGACATGCACATATCATCTGAAATGTATGAAAATATATTCAACGGGTGATTTTTAATAATACTAGTCCTAATGGCTTAGGCCATTTTTACATAGAATCAGGCATTGCGGCAACGCAGACGCAGGGTTTTGCAGTGATATGGGAGTGTCTGATACTAACCAGCAATCCCAGCATGAAGAGCAATAGAAGCCAAGCCACTGCACAGCAATTCACGTCTTCGTGCTCCCTACTGGGAGGTGTCGAACAGCTGATGTACAGTCATTATGGAGCCGAACGATCAGTCTCTGTTCCATCTTCACAGTTACTCAGTAAACAGCTGAATATTAAGGTAAACAGCTGATGCTACAATGTTCTACAACAAAGTTCTTCTTTACCGGCGTGATTGTGACTTCGGGTTGTGTTTCTCCAAAAGTTAAATATGTTAACGTTTAGAATTTAAACTGCTTTTTTTTGCAGCAAACCCTTCGGTCGCACTGCCGCTGTCTGTCATCCTAAAAAAGACTATAAGATTAAAATGAAATTAAAAGTACACCACAAAAAACTGTGACCTCAATGCAAACACATGTAATTGAATGAACACCTCTATGACCATGTAAATAAATACAAACTCAACATAATAGGCATCTTAAAAATAGACTTGTATGGCAGAACAGTTGTAGTGGATGGCACCAGACTGTACAGGTGTACCTAATAAAGGGACCACTGAGTGTATGTAGTACGTAATACAGTTTGTAAGTCTATGCATGAGTGTGTTCTAATGCATGCTGTTTTGTATTTGTGTTTAAGTGTGTGCTAAATTGGCTATGCCATTCTGTAATCTTGTTTAACTCTGTGTTTGACAGTATGAGCATCAGTGAGCATCTGTCCCAGGGTATTACTGAGTTTGAGATTTAGCTTCACATTGTCGTAGCACTCCAAATGTGATATGTGGCATTGGTGAGGATCGAGGAGAACTGGGAGAGGACAAGAAAAGGAGAGGGATCTTGAGGAACAGGAAGAGTGGGCAATCGGATGCCCTTTACCTAATAATGTTTATATTTTTCCTGTTTTCCTGTTGGTGAAGCTGTGACTGTTGGGATTGAGGGTTGAAAATAGGAAACAGACAAGGAGAGGGAGACGGGGGGAAGGGAAGGAACATGTAATTGCATGTAATAGACCTGATAAGAGTGACAAGAAGACAAGGATGCTAAATGAGAAGGATGGAGGAAGGGTGAGAGGCAGAAGGGAGGGATGGAAATGAGTGGAGAAAAAAACACACAACCACCTGTCTCTATATCTTATATTTTACTGCCTGATTTGCTGCTCTGAGAAAGCGGGGGTAGAAGAAGCAAGTAGCGCGAGGGGGAGGAGAGGAAGCTCGACCAAGAGCATGCAGAAGACCCTTTAGCTTTGCATTTGATTGGATGTTGTAATTTATTGCAATAGAGGAGAGATCAAAGAAGAAGAGGGTAGAGGGGCACACGTGAGGAGCGCACAGTGAGAAGGGATATTTGTATCTTTCATGTTTTTCGAAATTTGGGCTTTAAGCAGTTTTTTTGATGTTTTTTGTTTATCATTAAAGGTATTGCTTTGAATATAGGGATTAAAGAGAGACACAGCTTTGTAGAGGAAATCAGAAACGGGAAAGGGGCAGAAGCACAGAGGGGTAAAGGGATATAAGGAAAATGGAGAGAAGCTGTGAATGTGTGATCTCCGTGCTGGAGCTCCCAGTTGGTTTTATCAGTGGAAGGTGATGAAACAAACAGCACATGTGAGAAGGAAGTTTGAAGTAAACATACTTATATGAGGTTGTTTGCTACAAAATGTGATGGTCACCATGGAGCCACACAGGAGAAATGGCTACTAGTAGTGTGTAGGTGAACTTATGTTGTGTGTGTGTGTGTGTGTGTGTGTGTGTGTGTGCGTGCGTGCTAGGAGGAATAACAAAATAAGAGATGGGTGGGGACAGGAGAAAACAGAGAGAGGGGTAAGGTGAGCAGGGGTGCAAGAATTAAGTGCAGAACTGAAATTGAAGAGAATTATTAGTGGTTTGGCTTTGAATGCAGTAATAACTAGCTATTAATCTTGAGTGTAAACAGTTTTGTTCATTTTCACTCTACTTTGTATCCCATCAAAGCCCAAGTCAAAGTTGATGAAGCCATTTGATGAAGTTTTTGATTATTTCCCTGTTCTAACATCAAAACAGTATTTATAATAAAATGGTGTCATTTTTTCCTAAAGGACTTCAGTGTTTGCATTAAAGTATCCTGTAAGATCAAGTTACATTTGGGGTGCAATAGTGAGGACAGACTGACTTTTCCGTTTCGTTTTAGCCTACATACTGATGGATGTGTGTGTTTGGGTGGATGGGAGCACAAGTGTATTAATGCCAGAGTGTGGTAATAATGTAAAGTATCATGGACAGTGTGCATGTGTGTATGAAACAGAGTGATAAAGAGACACATGAAAGGCTTAGAGAGAGAGAGAGAGAGAGAGAGAGAGAGAGAGAGAGAGAGAGAGAGAGAGTTGTCTCACACATAAATCCCTGTTGAGACCAGATTGAAGTAGGTTACAAGCTTTATTGATTTTGATGATGGTAACAGTATGAATGTGTGCAAGTGTGCACGAGTGTCTGTGGGTGTGTGTGTGTGTCAGTGTGAGCAGGGGAAGGACGGTCTGTACCATCTGTCTCCTACTCCTCTCACTGAGACACTAATTACAGGACTTTACACTTAGCTCCACCACATTCATCATTGGCCTGACTACACGCACACACATCCACACACACACACACACACACACACAGACACACACACACGCTGAGACGCAGTGGCGGTCAGGGGTTGTGGGACCTCTTCTACTTTCAGTGTACATTTTTTCTCCCTCTTTCCACTTTTCTGTCTGTGCGCGCTCCTTTCTTGCCATGATTTGCCACCTCTCTCCTCTTTTCCCTTCTCTTTATTCTTTTCTCACTCTTACTTCTGTCACTTTTTCTTCTGTGACCTCTTCTTTTTCCTCATCAGTTTAAGTAGAGCACAGACCAATGATACCTAATTAGACTGCATTCTATTGTTGATAACATGCTCAGTAAAAAGGAGGAAACATTAGAAGATGTTACAACCTCATTGAGTGAGAAAAGAGAGAAACAAACTCGTAATAAGGGTGAGAAAGAAATATTTTTGATTTTTTCTTCAATCAACACAGAGAAGGGAATGAGATAAAAGAGAGAGGAAGAGAAATTAAAGAGGGGAATCCTATCATATTCTTTGCCAGTGTGTACAACCTTTCATTAGCATAAATTTCAGGTCACCCACTTTCTCTGGCAAAGAAACAGGTGCCACAGTGGGGAGACGCTTTCTCTGACATAAATTTGAGCTTTTATGAGTAGTAAAATGAGTAGTTGAAAACCAGAAGAGACTAGATCTTTAACGGCCATCTTTTCCACCACAGATTATTGTCTGTTAGGGAGAATTAGATCATTCGTGATAGCACATTTCCTCTTTCAGTTTGCACAAGTCACTCGTGATTTCTATTTGATCAATACGGTTCATTGTCATTATGTATATCTTCCTATGTCTATACATGCATGTATATATGTTTCTATATGTCTGCACACACATCCATCCATGTTCATATGCTTTTCAAATGGCTGTTTGAGTATTTTTTAAACAAATTGGGATTAATTAAATATCCCTCCTTACCCTTTCTGTGGTTTTCCAGGCAACTATGGTGAAAGTGGGATGGAAGCATTCAAGGACATGGCGGCCAAGGAGGGCATCTGTATCGCCCACTCTGGTAAGACACTCAGTTCAAGACAACAACAGTAAACTAAGCAATATTAATCCCAAACATTACAGAAATGTGTAGTCAAGTAAGAAGCTGCAACGAATTGTTGTGGGTGTATATTTTGCGTATGGGTTTGTTTGCATTTTCACACAGCACTTACATCTAATTACCTCTTACATTCTGTCAAACAAAGACACCAGTGTCAGCACATGAATTTAACTGCCGTCTCATCTTGCCATCCATTAACCAAGAAGACAGATATTTTAGAATAAAGGCCGGCCTGTTGTTTTATTACCTTGTGAAGACACACTCTGTGTGTCAGGTGGTTGACACTTGAGCACAATGAAATAATAAAATAGAAAAACTGTGACACCTTAAAACAACACATGGAGCAACAGAAATCCCAACCTATCCCAACTGTCACAGACCATGTTTGCTTTTGTCTGACATGTTTTTCTCCAGGCAAAATCTGGAGCAATGCAGGAGAGCAGAGCTTTGACCGACTGCTGGAGAGACTGAGGGCCCACCTGCCCAAGGCCAGGGTGGTGGCCTGTTTCTGTGAAGGCATGACAGTCCGCAACATCCTCATGGCTATGAGACGCCAGGGACTGGTAGGAGAGTTCCTACTCATCGGCAGGTCAGTAGAGCAACAACGTTCAGTTCTGCTGTATATTTGAATACGATTAGATCAGTAACAGTAAAAATCTTTCTGTGTTCGACGTTATATATCCAGGCAGCTGGATTTTAGCCACTGGATGTTGTGGAGGGCAGATGGAGAGGCAAAGCTGTGGCTCTGTGCTCTTCTCTAAAATAACCATCTTACGAGAGCCATTGATGATTGTAAACACAGAGCTATTAATGTTAGAGCCATCTGGTAAATACCTACGTCAAACTAATTTCAACCAAGTACTTTGCATACAATGTTCGTCCAGCTGGTGATTATCAAACTTCAAAGTAACTTTTGCCTGGTCTTTGACCAAAGTGCTGCTCCCGCATTTTTTTGTTATTCCGCACACATCCCCAGACGATGACTGATGGAGCCATTTGCCTCAAACATCCTCAACTGAAAAAAGTGTTACTTCCTGATCGTTTTTTATTAATAAGCATTAAGCAAATGAATGATAAACCTAATAGAACAGTCACTGTAATTAGCTGAGATGAGTGAGATAGAGATACAGACATTTCATCTTTTTGTGATCGATTTTGTTTCATACATGTGCATTTATTTCTTTTGATGTTAGTGGAGGAAGTTAATTCAGTGGAGGTGGCCCACTTTTGCTACAGAAGTGTGCAGGAAGTGCCAGCGCTTGACATTACCACTGAGCAACAAGTAATGTTTATTCTGTGGCTGGTAAGCCAGATTATTTTGTAACTCTGCTTTGCTTTAAAATCTTCTTTATTATAAGACATTAATATGACCAGTTCATTTTAAACTAAGAAACCTCTGATTGAAACCTAAATTTCTGCCATTCCTCTGTAAAATGGCGGAGCAGTAGTCTTTGTATCACAAACACAGAGAAGCCTACTGAATAAATACTCAAATAGACTGTGCATCCAAACCGCACAGCAAGAGACATTGTGGCCCTTTTTATACATTCACAAACACACACATGCTGTTTTGAATTTTTTGAGGTGGTTTTCACATTAAGCTTTGTTCTCACTTTGATGAATTCCTCCTACAATTCACTTGCAAAAATAACCTTCCAAATGGACTGTTTTTATCTACATCTGTGCATGTGTATACGTGTGTGTGTCCATGCATGTGTGTATATGAATATGTTGCTTCTAAGCCTCTTGAGTTTTGGTTGCCATGCCAACAGTGTAATAAACACAAGATGAATAATGATTTTAGCACCTATGCCAGCCAAAATGCAGAGAACTAAAAAGACTCTGAATAGATTGGGACCATTATCGTGTGATTACCATTAAAATGCCACAAATATAATTCTATTAAATTCTATTCTACTCTTCCCCCAGTGATCTGCGCTGTGTAACAAAATCATAGCCAGAATCAGTTTTGTTGTCATCGCCACCATGATGCTCATTATCATCATGCTCATCTTACCCATCGTCATCTTCATCTACATCATCATCGTCATCATCCTGCTGAGAGTGAGGTAAAGTCTTAAACCATATTAACATGCTGTACATCCTGTTGATTGGGTTTGCTTTGCCATTAAAGATCATCAGATCCTGTCATAGAGTTAAAGGGATGGATCTTTGATATCCTGTCATGGGTTACGTTGTTTTTAAGTTTACAACCATTTATAATACAGAGGGTTTGATGGATAGTGTCAGTTCAAATGATATTACACAGCAATTTTATTTTGAGTGCTGGCCCGAAGGTACAAAACCGAGGAAAAGCCCAGTGCTCTCATCTCCTCTAACAATTACTGTGAATGTGCCTTTAAGCAAAATACTTAACCTCCACCTCGTCCAGTGGAGCTGCTCAGTGGTTAGCAGTGGTTAGGAAACTCCCAAATGTGAATATGTGGAAGTGGGTAAAAGTTAGACTGGAAAGAAAAAATGTTTTACCAAATGCCAAATTTTCACTCAACGCTGCAGAAACCTGGGGTTTGTTTCTTAGCTGACGTAGCAGTAACTCTAAGAAAGACTCTAATAGACAAAGTTTGTAGTTTTGGTGGGTCAGAAACTGTTGAGGGTTCTCAGTCTTGTTGCTGGTTTGTCATTAGCGTGGAGGGGAGTGAGATCAGGGGTATAGCGGAAACCTTCTTCACATTACTCTCTTCTGGTGAAGCTCGTTGCTGTCAGGTAAAAAAGAAGCAGCTGGTGTAACACATGGCCGTCTTAACTCCTCCCCAGGACAACAGTAAAAATTACCAGGTCATGAGGAATTGAACATTCCCAATAGGAAGAAGAAAGGGAATACATTAATAGATAAATAAATGTTAATAATAAAGATAACAAATCTTGTCACATTAAGATTTCTTGAACTAAGTGAAAAAGCATTGACATCAACTCAAGCTCCCACATCATTTAGCGTTCCACTTGTGTGAAGAAAATAAGGCTGAATATTGAATTTAATAACTTGTTAAAATTGATATTTTTTGCAGTACATCTTGAAGTCCTCTGTCTCTGGCCAGTCTGTTTTGATCAACTCGATTAATTGAATATCAGCCTTCGTTAGCATCAGTATCATAAACGGACCGTAGCTGTAAATTGGAGATGGTCACGGGTGGGTGCCCTGCTCACTGGAGGTCTGTGGAAGGAACTTCTGATTAGCCCAGTTGGGCAGACACTTGTTTAACACCAGGATAATTACATTACCACAAGAGCTCACAGACGATTATTCAGTTACCATGGTCAATTGATATTCTGGCTTCTAATTTCTTATTGGTCAAGTCAGTGTCTGATGAATCCTCAGTTTGTCCGTAATTTTCTTTGATTCTCTCATAGTGAACTCGTACTTCACTGTTCACTTATTTAAATTGAAGCACTGACAAAACAAAAACAACTTCTACTATTACTCTGAGCATAACCTTACTACCCTAAGCATAACAGCAACATTACACTTGCGCAGTTATGTCACTTGTGAGTGACGTATTTGGAACCACAATTGATAACAGGGAGTGACATCAGAAGTACTGCCAATGATGGTTATTTACCTGAAATTACCGTCTCCTTTTCATTGCCCTTTACATTTTGTCGATTTTAAAAAGCCTCAGCAGGCGCTCAGTGTATTTCTGGATTTAGATGTTCTTCTAGAAATAATCCTAAAAACCCATATCAGGTCCTGGGGCTAACTACCACATCACAAGAAAACTATGTCACCCTATTTCACACACACACACACACACACACACACACACACACACACACACACACACACA
>JAVQJL010004370.1:0-13369 GCA_036024295.1 Nannoperca obscura
TCAGTTGCTTGTCAACACCGTCAGTTGTTTGACAACCACCGTCAGATGATGGTTTTGTTCATTTTCAAATAAATATATAATTCTGTGTTCAATTTATTGTGCTTATGTATTAAAATACCAACTGAACTACATACAATGATGTCTTATTTGTTTAAAAACATTGGTTTTATATGCTTAATATTAAAAATTTATGTAGAAATTTAAGGAATTTAGAAATGGCATATTTCAGAATAGTGTAAAATCAGAACAAAATTGGATATAATGCATTTTATTGCTTAAATTCATTACTGAATACCGTTATTAGATACCTGAGGACTTTTATTCTTGTTGGATTGATCGAATTAAAATAAAATTATTTTTAGTATGTCTGAGGGAGTTGACATAATTCAAGTTCTGAAGTGCATAAATGTCAATTTTCAGAAAAAAGTTTTTTTACCAAATACCTGTTCTTTCAGATCATTGCTAGTTGAGACCTTTCTTTACAAATATATCAATTTCATATTAATGTAGTATTGAGAAAAAAAAATCTGACTTGTTTTGTCCCTTATCTCAAGAATCAGTGTTATGTTAGCATGTTTACATATGTTAGCATGTTTACGTACTAAACTAAGATTTTGAACAGGCTACCTTCAAAACATCAGCATGTTAACATTGTTGTTAGCATGCTGGTGTTAGCATTTAGCTTAAAGCACCACTGTTCCTAAGTACAGCCTCACAGAGTTGCTAGCTTGGCTGTGGACACTTAGTCGATAAAATATCACCACATTTTTTACAGAATTTGCAGTTGAGGAAAGCTCAAAAATCTGTGCAGTGAGTCTTATTTCTTTTAATTTCTTCATTGAATTTGTCTTGTTAAAACCTCCAGCTGAGTGTAATTGTTGTGTTATGACCACTTTTACAGCATGTGGTCATTTTAACCATGTCAGAATCAACTTCCAAAATCAGTGGCGAGGAGCTGCACCACTAGTCATTAAATTAATGATAACATTTAATTGTGGAAGCAGCAAATAAACTGAATAAATAATAGGATTAAGCACATAAATATTATACTAGAAAAGAGCATTTAACGCTGTGTTCCAAAAAATAGCATTGAAATGAGAGAAAAGGAAGAGCTGCGGCTACATCTGTATCACAGAGTGATACAAATACAGAGTAACTGTTCGACCCACTGTCTCCCAGTGAATCATTTTACTTTCCAGATGACAATGAAACTAGTGATGTGCATGCATTTGAGTTTGACCGCAGGCAAAATCAAATTACCAGCCTCCCATGGAAAGAGCTGTTTGTTTCATAAAACTCCTGAAGTTAAAATTATAATGCTAATTGCCTGAGCTCCTCTGTCAATACTAATGCCATCTGGAGAGGACTAAAGGATGGTAATAAAGTTGGGACAACATAAATTACAATGTGTTGCTAGAGGCAGAAAAAGTGAGCCACAGGATAAAAAAAATGGATCCAAATGAGTTCAGAAAACAGTGTTCCTGCGTGCTCAAACTAACAATGCTGAGGCAACTTGTTTTCTGAAAAGTTGCCAATCCAAGCCTGTGGCATCAGGAAAATCACTTTTGAACTCCATACATTTCAAATGTTGAAAGTGTCTTGTAGCATTGTAGAAGTGCAGGGGAACGCTGCAACATGGCTAGTACAGATCCAGGAACCCAATCTATATAGTGTACCAATGTGACCTCTAAGCTGTCCTCTGTTCCACTAGCTTCTGTAACTAAAAGCAATCACCCAATCTCACATTTCTTTCATCTGTTTTTCTGATATTCCATATTCTACATTAAGTACTTGAATGTAGACGATGAAACCTTCTTGATCTTAAACACCGATTAATTTGTTAGCATGCAAGAAAACTACAGCTCCCATGAACATTTACTAGAATGGTAGCATGCATACTTGCGTCATCAGAAATTGGCTTCTTCCATATCCATGATTTCCAGCAAAGATAAGGTAAGATAAACCTTTATTAGTCCCACAGTGGTGAAATTGCAGGGCTGCAGTAGCAAAGGTGATAGTGCAAAAAACAGTAGTAGGTATAAAATATAAAAATGTAGCATGCAAAAGAGCTTTTTAACAATACAGAATAAAAAATAATAAATATATATAATGAAAACCCAGTGAATTTACATTCTTGTGGATATTGTTATTGCACAGTGGTATTGATTATTGCACAGTGATATTGATTATTGCACATTGATATTGTGATTGCACAGTGAAGTTATCAGTCTGTGTTTGTACTCGGGAGCAGTGCTGGTTGTAAAGTCTAACAGCAGAAGGAAAGACCTGCAGTATCTCTCCTTTACACATCGCGGGTGAAGCAGCCTGTCGCTGAAGGAGCTGCTCAGAGATGTTAGCCAGTCCTGCATGGGGTGGGACGTGTTCTCCATCAGAGATGATCGCTTAGCTATCATTCTCCTCTCCGTCACCACCTCCACTGGCTCGAGGAGGTGGACAGGACAGAGCTGGCCTTCCTCACCTCAAAGTTGCGTTCTAATGGGGTTTTCAAACTTTCTTAAAAATGTCTATGCCGTTTGATTCTCTCTGTCTAAGGCTGTATTAAGACTAAATCAGGTGTTGCAGCAATTAGCTTGTGCAGCAGTGTGGGAGTATCACTACATGGCCCTGCTAAAATCAGCATGGTCATGTAGTGACACTCCCACACTGTGCAGACTTCACACTGTCTGCGCAATGTAACAGTAAGGCTGAATT
The DNA here is from genome assembly GCA_036024295.1 of Nannoperca obscura. Lineage (NCBI taxonomy): Eukaryota > Metazoa > Chordata > Actinopteri > Centrarchiformes > Percichthyidae > Nannoperca > Nannoperca obscura. The sequence continues at coordinate 2,713 of JAVQJL010004370.1, forward strand.
TACGACTTCCCTCCAGGTTAAAGGAGAGGAGGGGGAAATGATGGTCTAGGGCTTATAGGAATTTGATGAACTGAAAGATGTACTTTTGAATATTGTCTTGTTTCAAAGATGAAATTCTTTTTATTAAAATCTATTACAAATGTGTGTGACTTTTTTAACTTTGGATTCACTTCAGCTCTCTATCTCTGTCCACTTTTGTAATCGCCTTTGGTTTCTCTCCCTTGTGATGTCCTAGTGTCTTCAGCACCCTTTGTGTTTCTCTGAATGAGGCCTGATGAGGGTTACCGAAGCTGAAACATGTTCCATTAAAAAAAAAAACACACACACTACAGCTGAAGCCAAAGGAAGACGTTTTCAGGTTCTGAAACATTCTGCTGTCTTCTCTTCTGCATGACACGTGTCTTTACAGCAGCAACACGGGGAGAGGATGTGAGGGACGGGAGGGGTTACGTACAGAACATACACACACTCACACATACTATATGAGCTGCTCAGTACAACCACAGGCTTCAATGCCGCAGCTCCATTAGAGTTTAAACGACTTGTTCAAGGACACTTTGACGGCGGCCATTAAAGGAGAGACAGAGCGTCTCATTCTGTTTCCATAATCAGATTCTCATTGTTGTTATAAAAAGAGCCAAAAAGCCTTAATACACACACACACACACACACACACACACAAAGCACAATTCTGAAATGAAAAAACTGTGGAGTCTCTAATGTCCTGCATTAGGACAATGTAGCTGCAGGGGGAGACATTATACAGCAAAACAGAGGCAGGCCGCACACAGCAACCAACTCTGGTTTTCATTTCCCTCTCCTCTCCATTAGATCCAAATGCTCCTCCAACAATAAGGATTTAACTTTGATTTAGTCATCTAGGTAATTTACATCTTTAAAGCAAGTCACGCACCGACACATATGGAGTCATAGGAATGCCACAAAAAAAGAAGAAATCTGTAAAATAATAAGACAATGTGGAAATTTAAAGATAAATAAATAAAATAGTAAACAAATGTAGATATATAAAGACAAATGTAAACAATCCCTTTATTTTCCTTATTCTTTTCCTTTTTTCCCTTTTTTTTTTGTTATTACAATATTGCTTTTGCTTTTCCTGTATACGGCCAAGCTGTCAATTAGGTGGCTTTGGGCGGACCTTCAGGCTGAGTAATCAATTCATGCACACATGATTCCGCTTTGGCGGGAGCTGCAATACTATGGTGGTTGTGTCAATCTTGAGTTATTTTTAGATTGGACTTCACACAGACTGTTGTATTTTGTTTGACCAAAAGTTTAGGGGGGGGGATAAAATGTATAATATGCATACACACATTTTTCTGGCATACGCCATTTTTTTTATCCTCTAGACAGTTTTATTATTGACTCCACTAGCCTTAAGAATCACCTATTTAAAGGCTTCAGGGGAGCTGTGATGTATTAAGCTGTGGCTTATATATTGGCTAATATATCGATATAACTACATTTGTTTGACACACTGTGAAACAGACCAGAAGCTGTAGCAGTGGAGGTGCAGGCAGGGCCATTTTCGGTTAGTGAGGACACAGCAGCCCAGTTGACAACCAGACCAGGCCTGTCAGAGCCTTTGGTTGAGTTTGTTGATTTGAATGATTCAGAGGAAGGCTGTTCATACTCAAAGTCAGGCAATGGTTTGTGTTCAGTTTTTATTAATTTGTAAATGTGTGCTGTAAAATTGATAGCATTACAGTACATTTATTTCAGATTGGAAGAGGATAAGTTACCCAATACAGGCTGTAAAGCTCTTCAGAGAAAGTGCTGTGAAAAATTCCTCCAGTTCAAAATGGATGTCAGGGATACCCATGAGGCAAGGGAACAGACCATTATCAGAGTGGACAGCTCCCCTAAACTGTACACTTCAAGGTAACAGCAAGTAATTTAACATGGACTCAATCATTTTAATAGCTGGAATCATTACTTATTCTACACTTTGTTGTGGTCCAAAAATAGGTGATAGGGGACAGCTATAGGGGACGGTGTAAAATGGCATTGTCTCTCGACTGTCATGTCATTGAATCCATTTAAGTCCTTGTGTAATTCTTTCAGGGCCAGTAAAGATTTTAAGGGTGCAAAGGATCAACTTGTTCCTTCAGCATCTCAGGTCTTTGTTTTCTGGGCTGCTGGCCAAATGATTGGCTATTTATTTCTACATTATGGTCCTTGTCTGACTAGTCTAAGCCAAACTGTTGTCCAAGTTTTGGGTGGTGGAATGCCTGAAAAAGCCTCCATTGACATTGACGACTTATGCGAAACAGATATTGTACTATTAGGTGATTAACATATTGTACTTGTCACTTGCTAACTTTTATGTATTAATTCCTAAAATTGTAATTTAGTTTTTATAACTTATTGAATTGGATTTCCCCTTAAAAGTCATGGATGCAAATTTCAATAAACAATTTGGAAAGTGTTTATGAACTAGAACATGAAAATATAAGGTGGGTCAAAAGAGCCTTACAATAGTTGCTACTGCTTTTCATAGATTCTTGCCAGGTCTAAAAAACAAATCAAACAGCTGTGGAAAGGAAACACACGTAGCCTCCTCAGAATGTCTCCTGCAGCTGCTGAAGTTCTGGCATGGGTGGGAATTTCCCCTAAAGAACTCTACATGGTTGTACATGGTTGTACATGGCCTCAGGTTGTACATGGCCTCATGCCTGCATTCAGCACATGCATGAAAACCCTGAGGCTCACATCACATTATCCGTCATAGTTTATTGTGACTCTCTCTATGCAAGCATCAGTTCTGGGGAAACTGGATTTTGACTTTTTTGAAGACAAAATCACTAGTACTGCATAACCATTAAGAGTTGGTCTCGACCTACTCTATACGATAAAGTGCCCTGACATAACTTTGTTATACGGTGCTATATCAATAAAAAAAATTAACACTTATAGTGCAAAGTACTACACTATATTAAGACAGAAGAAAGTTGTAATGTCATTTTTAAAAATTATGGTTTTAGGTTCAACTGAACCAAAATGTATATGTGTAAAAATGTAGTTCTCTCCAACCTTAACATAACCTTAAGGTAGGTATTTCCAAAGCGTTGTGGCCTAGAGTTCCACAGACTTGAATGTATTACACAAGTCACTTCTGTTATGAGATCTTTATTCAATTGTGGGAAATGATTTGCAGCATTTTCTCTAGATGCTTTTAATAGCAACACTTTTACGTTATGCTTTTAAAGGCTATTGTGAAGTCAAATATTTGCAATAAAAGCAGTTATCTTCACCTCTGCTGTTACATTAGTGACTTTGTCATTTCACATTAAAGCTGGACAGCTGAGCTTTATTTTTAGCCCACAAGCCTTTATTTCTAATGTTGATGAAATTATGCATTAAGATGCCTAAAATGGCATATTTACAGTACTTAGGCATCCACAACTGTTGTCTTTCAAACATTTAATTGTTATGTTTGGTAAATGAACCGTGACAAACCCAGGATTGTTGAATAATGTCCTTCATGAAGTAGACAATATCCATGTATGCCTGTATTGCAGCAGAAGAAGGACCTGCAGGATCAGGTTCTGTGACCTCAGCCTGTGTTGTTGGCAGTGTAGTGTCAGGTACAATGATGCCCTCTGGGTATGGGTTGTAAAGTTCTGTCCAGTCTCCCATAACCCTCAGCAACCTAATGAGATATCACAAGAAAAATTGAAAAAAAAAGTGATGTATGTCAAAAAGGGAGAAACAACAGCAGAGCAATCAAGAAAGGAGAGTGAATTTGCACCTACAATGGGTATGATGACCCAATGGGAGGGGATTCAAGAAAGCATCAAGCTAAGAAGATGCGATTACTAGTGGTGATTTATACCTGAGCTGGATCCGCATCATTTCTCTCCTGTGGCTGACTGAGCCACAGTTGCATGGGGGACTGGTGTCTCACTGTTCTCAAGCTGTGGTGATTCCAGGCCTCCCTAAATGCCTGAAGATGTTATTGAAGCTGTGGGACATAGATCCAGTAAAGAGAAAATAGATCTACTTCATTGTCAGGGTTCAGAATCCCTTTAGATTCCAAATGGAGAGAGTGTATGGAGTAAATCAAGGACAATCCCATAGATGTCTTACGTTTCTGTTTATTGACAAAATAATCACAAGTCCAAATGCTACTAATAGCATATGCATAAAGGAATATATTTTTCAAAATATGCCTCAATCATGATAGCAATTGGTTCCACAATCATGACATACCTCTTATTATCTACACTGCATCCTGTGATGTGGGAATTGGGGTTTGATCCTCTACAGCTCACCATGTAACGTACCACAGCAACATTTTCCCCACCCTCCAAGAAGTTAGGAAATAAATGAGTAAAAAACAAAATAATATTTTTCGCCAGTTCCACTCTTTAGATCTTTTGTCTTCTCAATGTAAAATGTGACATTTTTATTATTATATATATATATATATATATATATATATATATATATATATATATATTAGTATAATAGTTCACTTTACCTTATCAGATCTTACCCAAGACAGTAAGCCGTAGTGAGCAACAGCCGGCATTAACTGTCCAGAACCGTGGTAGAGTGGTTGTTTGTAGCTGCTCTAATATAAAGAATGAGGCTCCTAAATCCTCCTGCATGGATGACAATTCTCCATCTGTAAAAAATAATTGTGAAAAATAGAAATGGGTAAATTCAAACATTACAGTAACAAGACTTTTAAGAATTTAAAATAAATGTAAAAAATAAGATATTGTTGCCTGTCGTCCCTCAGTCCTGTGCTGTGACCGCAATGTAATCTTCCCATTGCAATGCATATGAATAGAAACTTAAAAAAAAAAAACTTTCCCACAATGTTAGAGGTGATTTTGATGTTTCTACAATGCTTCGTTTCTGAGGTATTGATCCCGAGTCAGAATCTTTGTATCTAGCTCATTTTACCTTCTTTAGTTTGGCGACAAGTTGGAGGACCAGCACTGGCAGTTCACACAGGCAAATTATAAAGAAATTGTGCCCACGAATTAGTACTTTGAATACAGATTATATAGCTAAGTCATTCTTACAATTAGTACATTGTGGCCACACTTAAAATACTTTTTTCCAGATGTCATGTCTAGGGCTTTGCACTTACCTCTTCAAAATTGCGCCACACAACCATATAAATGTCTGTATTGAACAGTACAGACATTTGCCCAAGAACCTCCATTACAACTTCCACCACCCTCAAAACATAGTCTGGTGCGAAATATTCCTCCACTTCATCAGCAGGATTTAAAAGAATGTGTTGGATACCTCTCTGCAACTATTGCTCCTCTCCTGCAATGTTTGCATCCCCCGATTCAAACAAAGCACTACCACATTCAGCTTGGCCGTATAAGGGAATTGCAAAAGCAATAGGGGAAAAGAAAGGAATAATGAAAATAAAGGGATACATTATATTTTTTATCTAATCTTTTGTAATGTATCTACATTGATATTCTGTTATTTCTTTCTTTTTATATTTCCACATTTATTGGCTTGTTCTTTTACAGGTTTATTCTTTTTTTGTGGTACTCCTATGTGTTGCACCAGTTCAAACACATACTGTACAAACACACGCACACATTAGAAAAACAAGCATGCCCTCTCCTGGGACGAAGGACTCATTATCTGAGTCCACTGTCACACAGTTGCTTTTATGGGGCTTAAGAGTGTATTGATCTAAAGATTATATCAACCTTGAAATTAATACACTGTCGGTGAGGGGTTAGGATGAGTTATTTTAAAGCTTCAGTCTGGAAATCATTTGTGTAGCTTTACAGGGGAATACAGAGGAATAACTGCTACAAATTACTTTCCCTTTGGTTTTGGTTTTTATTGTAATTTCTTTTAAATGTATTTCTTTGGTGTAGTTACACCTTAATGTTGGTTCTATGGGGGAGCCACAGCAGTAATGTTGGCTCACAGTTCAACTTGGTCAGTTTTGCACTTGAAGCTCGGCATGGATGGCGTGCCCCTTTGTGTTCTTTGGTCACACAATTAAAAGTCAAACAGAAATCCTAAAGTTGGATATTCCAATCCATTCATTTTGTTTCAACTTTCCAAAAAATGTCTCATTACAAATTAAACCACTGTTACTGTGTCTTACGGTCAAAAACCATTGACCTTGTTGTGTGCCAACAAGCTCAATGGTTTTTGACATAACAAGTACAATTATGCATATACATGGAGCCATACAAATTAAATTTGAAACAATAGAATGAATGAAATCACTTTCAAAACAAAGAATTACCCAATAACAAAATGGCATTTTTTTTTTGGATTATCGTCAAATCTTTATACTGACACTTAAAGCTTTTTCTTTTGGTATAAAATGATTGTCACTGGTCTCCTAATAACATTTGTCTTTGTTTGGATTTGAACTGATCTGACCACGCTCAATTTGTCACAGAAAGTTTTTATTACCTTTCCAATCATCTATGAATTTCGTGGTGCCATGGCATCCGCAATCAAAACAAGGTCCCCTATTGAAAGACTGCGTCGCATTTCATTCCACTTTTGTCTTTACATTAAATTACATTTAGGCATTTAGCAGACGCTTCCAAATAAGAGCTTTACATAAAGTGCATAAAACCATGATCAAAAACAATTAGATGTCTCATCAAACTTGTAAGGGCTGGTGATGAATCACAAGTGCTATGAATAAGTATATCGTTGCTAATGGCAGAATCAAAAAGAGCATTCAATCTAAGAACAGGTTATCTTTGTACATTATCAAATACAATACATTCAAACTAAAATACAATTCTGCTATAATATCGTACAATATGCTATACTTTATAGAAACAATGTGTCATTTAAGTGCTGTTGTATTCCCGGAATAAATTAGTCTTTAGTCTTTTCTTGAAAGTGGCCATACAGGTTGTTTCTCTGGATGTGGGGAGCTGATTCCACCACTGGGGGGCCAGACAAGAGAAACGTCTTGGATGTGAGCAGGCGTCCCTGAGAGAGCGAACCGCCAGGCGGTTCTGTGAAACAGACCGTAGTTGGCGGGTGGGGGTTTAAGGCTGGAGGATGGTCTGGATGTAGGTTGGTGCTGTCCTGTTCACTGCTTGGAAGGCCAGTACCAGGGTCTTGAATCTATACCCTTTCATTTTAGATTTATTTCTAATAATATGCAATATTAAGCCGGCAACTAACAGTTATTTTCATTAGCAATTAATCTGATAATTTTCGCGATTGATCGTTTAATCTATAAAATGTATTAAAAAACAATGTGAAAAATGCTCATCACAATATCTCAGAGCCCAAAGTGACGTCTTCAACTTGCTTCTTTTGTCCAAAACAGTCCAAAACCCAAAGACTTCATTTACTGACGAAGCAACTCCTCACATTAAACAACAGTTTGACAGATTTGCTTTAAAAATTATTGAAACGATTAATTGATTGATAAAAATAGTACAGATTATTTCGATTGACTAATCCATTAATCAACTAATCATTGCAGCTTTATGCAATATTCAAACTCACTTTGTTAGCATACTTTCTAGCTTGCCAAATGCAGCGTCTCACCAACCGGCCTGCTTTAACAGTACGATCAAATGCAGCTAAAGAACAACTGTTCTTATATTGTCTTGTGGAGTAAAAACACTGTAACTGGCTGACCGGCTTACAAGTTTGAGTGTGTGACAGGCTGACTAACAACAGCAGACAGTTGCAGCCGCATCATGAAATTACACCCAGCTATCGCTCAGAAAATGGCTGGCTGTGCCTGGTGAGTTAAGACACTGAGACAGCTGACATCCATCATTTAGAGGCTCCAACCTGTTCTGAAATCCTCACTGACTGCTAAAACAGTGAGAGCGTCTGAGATCAATGTGAAGAGAGAGACGCTAGACAAACAGAGATGTTATTATTACTGTCTTTGCAGACAGACAACAGGCTCCAATGTCCAGGTGTCAGCTTTCAGATTATGACTTTTTCTAAATATTTATAAACCTAATATGTCATATAGTTGTTTTTCAAGCAATGCTAAATATTCCCTAGTTGTAGGTTTTTTTTGTCTTGATAGTAATAGAATATCTTTGGCTTTTGTGTTGCAGCAACTGAAATTGTTACTTTGGGCTTCTGGATATTGGGACGAGAATTTTTTATTTCCTGTATTATTATTTTTTACTATTTCTGATATTTTATCAATCAAACAAACCCCCCAAAAGGTTATTTGGTCAACATGTGCAGTGCACATAAACAGGAAATGCTTTACGCATAAGAAGACATCTAGTTCTACTAACAGCCAAGACTAACAGTGAGCACCAGTGAGAAACAGCAGTGCTCATGGTTTCTCAGTACTGAAAGTGTAGAACACACAGTGTGGTTCTTACCCCTAATACCGCCATGCGTCCACTGTGGATGGTGCAGCGGCCCACGTCTCTTTCTGCGGTTGTGCGGCCGACAGTGTTAGCTCCTCATCATGGAGAGCCTCTCATTGGAGCCTACAAAAGAGAAAGAAGAAAGTGGCAGAGTTGTCAGGAATATTTATTCTGAAATATCATTGATATTGTTACAATCTTGGTAATATCCAAATAATATTCTTGGAGATTTCTGATTAATATCTGTAACCAGTTCAGCTCTGTACAAAATCTGGCCCAGTCCAAAACTCACCGATGAACACATTTGATCAGTACAAAAACCCAAGTGTAAAAACTAAACGGGTTATGTGCTGGACTACCTCTTGGCTGAAGGCAGTAGTAGCAGCAATATTATGTCATAACTTGTTGAATATGAATTGTCGTTTTTACACTTCAGTTTTGGTACGAGCTTTAGAGGTGCTGGTAGATGGAGTTTGAGTCAGGCTGGCAGTCCTAAATCATTTAACTCTCTGCAAGAAAGTGAACAAGCATAGACAGTAGACACTTCAGCGAATAAGAACTTCACTGTACCACCAACACTGTTTGATTGACGAGCCAATGCTTGGCAAGAGAGAACAAACAAAAATGCCTCTTTACCACACGAATAATACTGTACAGTGTTCCTGAGAGTTGCAGTTGTCCTCCACAGAGGGCAACAGATTTCTTGGCAGCAGTGACTAGTCCTGTCCTGCCGTCACTTTGTGTGATTCATTGCTTAATTGTAGGAGTCTGACCACTCCAGTCATGGTGGGAGAGGGAATGCCAGGCCCACCACTGTTTCATCCTCCTCCAAATGCACATGGAAAAAAAATGTCTCCGGTGACAACAGTAAGTCTGCCAGCCTGCCTCTGTCTGCTCATCAGACCGTGAAATTAGCCCAGTTAGTCGACAGAGATGAAACGTGGCGGGGGCTGCTGGGGAGGGACACACACACACACACTACTGCTGCCTTTTACAGAGCCGTCACACGCTGATGAGCTTCACACAGATGTTATCGTCACATGACACCCTGCGACTCCCTGTGATGTAATGCTTTATTTGTGCGTGGGGTTGAGCCGAGGTCATGTTCGCATCGAGCATGTTTGAAGCTAACTCAGGAGTGTTTCCTCTGTTTGTTTGGTTTGCTTAGACAGGTGTGAGAACATACAACTGTCTTTACTAACAACATATGGGGTTGTGGGTATAGGAAGACAGATGTTGATATCTGCTATCAAGCAGTTACATATACTTGAAATGCTCAACATGTGAACAGTATCAGATGTCCAATCAACATATGGTGAAATAACCCCATGAAATGAGCAAAGAAACACATTTCGATGTAAAGGAATAAATCTATAACGATTGTCTCACCAAAACTCTTTATATAGCCAAGAGTATGTGGACACCCAAACATGACACCCATGCAGTTGTTAAATGTGCAATGGGCATTAACATGCTGCTATGTCTTCTGGCTGCAGGCTTTCCATGCGATGTTCAGAGCTGACTGCAGGGATTTGCTCCCATTCAGTCACAAGAGCATCAGTGAGGTCCAGCACTGATTGCACTGCTCACAGTATGGAGGTTATTCCCTATCTGTATTCAAGAGCACATTCTTTCAGTTTAAGAGCAGACTTTGTTGATTTCATGTTCAAATGGTCCCTGCTTGCGCGTGGATTTGCTCTGCTTGCATGGATTTGAGGATGTGAGGAAAACAACGTCACCTTCATGACTCAGGAGCAGGAGTCTAGCGGGTCGCTGAACAAATAGACAAAGTCAAGGACTCAACTAAGTTTTTTACTATAATGGCAGACCACGGATGTATTAATATTGTAACGCTGGGTGCCAGTTTGGGTTAAGAGTGTGTTATACTCATGTTATGAGGGAGGTGTCCACCGTAGGGGCAGGGGGCAGGGGAGAGGGAGGAGAGAGGAGAGCAGGGAGAGAGAGCGTCAGAAGGCTAGCGGATTAGCAGAGTAGAGTCAGTGTTGTTTTTTTGTTCAGGGACACCTCAACCTCGGGTAGCTGTGCTGCAGCAAGGGAATGAAAGCTGAGCTGTTGGCTGTTGACAGATACTTCGCCTCCTCGTCATTCTTCCACCGCTAGCTACACCGCAACGTTACAATATGTTATATTGTCCAGCGATCCGCTCCCGAGTCATGAAGGTGACGTTGTTTTTCTCACCGGCCTTCCATCGGTGTGCTATACGGCTACTAGCTGTTACACTAAAGTAAACACTACGGGCGCTGGTATACGGTATATAATATTAAGTATTATATATATTATATTATATATATATA
>JAVQJL010004374.1:0-16955 GCA_036024295.1 Nannoperca obscura
CATATATACACACATATATACATATATACACACATATATACATATATACACACATATATACATATATACACACATATATACATATATACACACACATATATACATATATACACATATATACATATATACACATATATACATACATATATACATATATACACACACAGTCCAATAGAATGCAAACAGCTGCCAGAAGAGAAAAGAGACAGATTAGCACTGATCTGACATCCCACCATTATCACTATAGTAATTCACAAAGGACGTGCGCATGACTTGTGCACAGAGAGGACATCGCTCCTAAACACCTGTGTGTGACAGGTTCCTTTGTTTTTAAAGAAGGGGGTTTGAATGCAGACGAACATAACATCTGTGCTTCTCAGTCTCCACTGAGCTGCCTGCAAACATAAACCACCAGGTGTTGCCTGGTTCCCGTCGCCTCCATGTGACTCCAGGTTACAGGAGCTCTGAACTCCGTGTGTGTATGTGTGTGTGTGTGTGTGTGTGCGCGCGCGCGCGCGCTAATGAAGGTTTTGCATTGTCCTACCTCCAGCAGTGTGCACAAATGTTTCCAGAAGCACGCAGCACAGAGCCGCTCGCCACGTCCACGTCCCCGGGCTCCACATGGTGGTGTCACTCGGCACTGAAGTAGCAGCTTTGTGTCTCTATACGCAGTTGACGCAGATTTGTTACTTTCCCATCAGCCCTCTCATTGGATTCAGTCCCGGTGATCAGACCACAACAGCAGCGTGTTTAGCGCATCTCCGCGGCCCTGACGCGCGGGTCCTCGGCTCTGCTGTTTTACAGTCCTGTTGATCCGCTTCTTAAACTCGAGTCCGCGGAGTTCCCGTGGCTGGACGCGTCTGCAGCCGTCCACGTCCGGACTACTTCTTCTCCCATAGCTGACAGCAGCAGCTCCGAAACCTCTCCATCGGCTCCGCGGCACTCCTCAGAACATATGCAGAGAGAGATCTGGAAGAGGACACAACAAGGCCCGCACAAACCCACCACCACACGCAAACTAGTCCCGCAGGGGTTTCCTTCTCCACATTAGTGTCGCTCGCCTTCTCGGTTCGTCCGGTTCGCGTCCAGGCTGGAGTCTCCGCCCACCGCCGACCGAGGATTACATTAACCCGTTCGTCGCTTTGTTCAGCACTTGGCACCCTATTGCGGTTAACACCCGCACAGCCCCGCCTGCAGCTGCAGTTTGGTGCGGACACCTAGTGGTGGCTCCCAGGAACTGTCGGGGGCCGTGGAGTTTCTGATATGAATACCATCTAAACAGGGAATCATTTGACCTGATGCACCCTGGAATCCGGGTCAGAGGCAGCCCTCTTCACCCGCTGCACTTCAGACTGAAGCTGGTGCACACTGCAGTGTGTTAAAGCTGGTTTTGGTTTCCTGGTGGCTGCTGTGTCCACAGAAACATCACATTAGAGAGGTCAATCCAAGTAGGACTGTTGGTGAAAGAAAGCCCTCCACTCAAACAGAGTCACACTGAACATGTGCGTTTATTGACACAAGGGATAGCATACAAACAAACAAAGCTGCTGCATGTACAACAAACTGAACAACCCAAATCTCCTTTACTAATGTTCTTAGTAAAAACTGCTGAAATAGCATGCAGTGAAGCCAACCTCCACGGTGTCCAAACAGCCTTCACTAACAGTCAAACAAAAGTCTGGATTTTAACAAAGATGTAGAACAACTGTTAGTTATTCCTTCTGGATGAAAACAACAAATCACTGGTACCAACTCAAACTTGACAGCGCTGCTTCCTCACGACTGCTCGGCACTCGCTGGCCTGGTCAGAAGCTCGGACGCCATGTCCCTGATGGTCCTGAGAGGCAGGCCGCCGAGGACGCCGTGGTGCTCGGCCTTCAGCTCCACTAGAGCGTCCACAATCCTCTGCCATCCAGCGTGGGGGTGCAGCTGTGTGAGCTGCGCCATCAGGGTGCTGAAGCTGCTCACGCTGCCCGAGTGTTGGGCCACAGAGGTTTCCTTGGCCGTGGGGAAGGCACAGATGCTGGAGCCAAGCGGTTGCTCACTCATCAGCTACAGAGAGGACAAAGACCAAACAGCAGGATATGAAGCAGTCCTGCAGCATATTCAGCTGGTTAATGTTCAGGATCAAATAAAAACTAATCTACATTATATTCTAAGGGTGCATTATGGATTAATCTGCTGATTACTTTTATTTAGCATTCGCCACACAGCATCAGTGTCAACATGTAGACAGAATGGACACTTCATTGCTTCTTGCCATTTTAAACCTACATGGAAATGATCTCATGTTTCCTGTTCATACTCTGACCTTTGTTCCAGGGCTGCTGGAGTCGGGCTCGGAGCTCGGTAGTTTGGTGACATCCTGTAAAGACTCGGGGGCTGAGGCCCGACTCTGACTCCCACCAGTCGCTCTGCTGATGAGCTCCACTTGTAAAACATGGCCTTGCATGCTGCAGCCATTCAGCTCTCTCACTGCAGCCTCGGCAGATTGGGGTCCACTTAACATCACTATGGCAATTCTAGAGAAGGCAGCCAGCGAAACAGGCGGCTGTTACACATCGATGAATCCTCTTAAACACAACTAAGACGCCTACGTCTTCTGCCCACATTACTGTCCGGCTGCACCTCTCAAAAGGGATCCCAGGGGCTCTCAGCTCAATATATCTGAATGAAAAAGGGTTCAGTGGGTACCCACAAGCCCACTTTATGCTCGTCCCATGTTTAAGGTGTTATTTTAGCCTATGGTATATTGGTATGATGCTAATGTGTCCATAAACAAATTGCTGTCGTCGCTGACATTAGAACTTGTTCATGCAGCAGCTTCATAAAATACATTCTGACTTGGCTGACACTAACAAAACCTTACACGTGGCCCAAGCTGAATCTGAGACCGATGCACGACACATGAACCTACTGCATGCACGACTCACCCCAAATCATTCTTTAAAGCAGAGATGCTGACTTCAGAGGCATGGTACTTCTCAAACCACAGCATCACGTCACTCTGCAGACACAGTTAGTTAGAGCCTACACTGCCCTCTGCTGGCTTTAATGCTACCATACATACATAACATTACAAAATCTGAAGCTGCTCAGATTTAACAGTTGAACACATGATGAAGGTCATGTTTGAGCAGTCAGCAGCTCACCTCTGTCACACTGCTGGGCAGGTTGGAGACACACAGCACTGAGCTCTTCGTCTCCTCCCGTTTGGATTCTATGGTTAAAAACAAATTCACCACTCAGGATCTGATCTAAAATGAATCCTAAATCTCTACATTTCAAACTGCAGTGCTTCAGCTACATCTTCTCACCACCTACCATAGTTCTCATCTTTTAGGATCACGGCTGGGTCCCGTCTCATCTCAGCAGCTCCTGCAGGTGCAGCAGGCTCCAGGTCCTCTTCAGCATCGTACCACGTCTCGCTCCAGTCGGGCTCTTTGCGTACAAAGAAAGGCACGTCTTTGATTTTATCAAAACTACTTCCCAGGTAATTATTCAAAAACGGGGGGGTGGGGGGGCTTTTGCTGACTTGTGTGCTTTTGTTCTTGCTTGTGTAAATTATGGATAGCATCTCGATCCCGGAGGACACGAGTGACAGCTCTCTTTGCTCCGTTCTTCTTGATCTCCTTTTCCATTCTCTGCTGGTGAAAGAAATGAGCCAAACACTAAAGCTGTTCAAACTGAAGGGGACGAAATGCCACACTGGATTCAATTAGCAGCTCTAAAGCAACACCAAGCTACTCTAGTATGTGGTTTTAGTATCTGTTAGCGTACCTGGCCTTCACTTCTGCTTTGATTATCACGACATCCGTTTTCTTCACCTGATGTATTTTGTTTCTGTTGCTCCTGGGAGCTCCTGGGGATCACAAACACACAACATCATCTAGAAAGACAAAGGCCTGGTCTGCTAAACTGTTTTATTTTACATTTTATTACATAAACACAAAGAACTTGTGTGCCAACATACCTAGATGAAACATTTCCCAGCACATCACCAATGATCTTAACAGGGACAACAGAGAAGTAAGCCATTACTACTCCAGCTGTGATAAAAGTAGTATGAATCACCAACAGTTAGCAGGCGGAGTCTTACCTGTGCAGGGATGTAACTTGCTCCTGTGGTCATCTTCTCAGAGTCAACAGCCAGAGGCTCAAGTTGCTGCAGAGGAACCCCTGCCAAGATCTTATCCTTCATCTGATAATAGTCAGATTCCAGTTTTTGCAGAACACCAACAATGTTTGCAGGAGGGTTCTGTTGTCTTCAGAGAGAGGGGAGTAATGAAAGTGACCTAAACAGCTGGCTTCTCTTTGCATTGCTGATTTATATGAGAAAACGCCATCTAGATAAATGCATTATGTGAAAGTTTGACACCCATTAAGTGTTGCTGTGGAAAAGCAAAAGGTCAAATCTGATCAATACTGATTTGACTGATGTCTTCTTACATTTGTGTGAGCTGGCCTCCCTCAGCAGAGATATAGTAGAATGTCCAGCAGTGCTGTCTGCACATGCTGTACTGCAGGGCCAGGAGGCCCAGCTCTGCCTGCTGAGCACGCTGCATACAGTCACATGGCTTCCTCACTTTACAACTCGCACTGGAAAAAAATGAAGAATGAAACACATTAGTCCTACTGCAGAACACGGGGGACACGTCTAATGTTGGACCAGGTGTATCGATACATTGCCTTTTCATTTTCGTCTCTCTCCGTTTCTCTTCAGCCACCCTGAGTTTGAGAAATTTCTGAAATATTAAAAAGAGGTTGTGTAACGTTTTGCTGGAGCTACTTTAATAATAATAATAATAATATAATAATTCAACCTCACCTTAATGACGTAGTCCAGGTCTGACATGTGGACTTCAGTATTGATATTCTTGTCAGATGTTCCTGGATCCTCAGTTTGAGTGAAAGCTGACATGGCCGGTGCCAGCTCAGTGCCCACCATTACGTCACAGGATGTAACGCGGGGGTTCTTGACGACAGACTTCAAGGCCTCACAGCTGGCTGTCAGTGCTTCATTCGCAGTGGTGACTGCTTTCACATTTTCGCTGGCCACACAGACGAGTATGCTGTCATCGTCCTCCTTGATGCTGAGGAAGTTATCACTCCGATCTTCAAAACTTAAGCCAGCTTTATCCTCACCCGTACCGTAGACCATGTGATCCTCACACCCTTCCTTTGTTCTACTTCCCTCAGCTGAGTCCAGAAGACTGCTGACCTGTTCCTGCTCCACTGACTGGATGATATTCCCGTCGCTGTACTCTCTACCATCCATCTGAATGCTGTCACAGCTGTAGTACCCAGAAGACTCCCCCCTCTCTGTTGGCCATTCTGACCTGTAACACAATGTTTCCGTTTCATAAAAAAATAAAAATAAAATGTGAACAGATCAAATACTTCAGAAATATAATCATCATTGACTTTGTATAAAGATGGATGACATGACAACTCCCCAAAAGTGAAGCCAGAGCATCTGGATGGCCCCCTGGTGGCCGGCTGCAGTACAGGTCAGATGGGACAAAGATGGTTCCTGTCATTTTAGGTCGTTCTTATCACGCTGATGTTTGTTCATGTGTTGATCAGTTTGGTTTTAATAACTTATTTGATGCAACATCATAATCACTTCTGTCCAGACTGTAGCTCCAAATGATCTCACCAACTCAAGATGGCAGCGCATCGTCCATCTTTATATAGTCTGAGGAGAGACTGTGGGTCTCTCCTCAGACAAAGCTTTGAAAAAAAGCCCCCCCTTTGTTTCCCTCAGTTCCTGGATGCCTATAGGACCAGGATCATGTTATTTAATCCTACAGACACTCAACAATTGAGTCAAGACAGCCTAATAAAATAACTTCAGACTATCCTAACGCGTCTATTAGTCTCTGACTCTGGGTCACAGACTTAAGCTGTTCTATGTGATCTCTTTTTGATAACTATTGTAATAATTAATGTCATATTTTTGCACTTCTATTCTCTGAGCCTCCCCTGAAACAGTTTGGAGCGTCTCTTGGGAGATATTAAAACCTTGATTAAGCAAAATCCATTTAACTACAAAATAGACACAAGCGTGAAGTGAAATACCTTTTGTAGTTAGTTAAAGAGTAATTAATTACAATAACGGGTTCTAATTTTCATATATGTAGATTTAAAATGTGAATTAAAAAAAAGAGCCTAGATGGGCATGATGGAACATATTACATAACTGAGTAAGATGCACAGTTTGATGTAGTAAGTAAGATGCATACTCACTGGTGAGCACTCTGGCTGCTGAGCCAAGGCGTTCCCGCTTGTCTGCATCTTTCCAGCTCCGTGTCCACAGAGAAGCTCGCCAGGGCCTCTGGATCCTTGAACACAGCTGCACTGCTGCTACTGCTAGCTGTCTGCCTTTCTGTGATCAGCTGGGACAGAGGTGAAACACAACACCTCTTCCTGAATTCTTCTCGTTTTCCAAAAAAGGGGAGCTTTGCATTTACAACTTAGAAACAGGTCAATAGTAAAGTAGCAGTAAACCGGTGTTATAACGAGCTGTATAATACACATACAGAAAGTGTTTATACCATCACTTCCTGGGCCTTCTGGTGGTTTGGGTCCTGTATGATGGGCCTGTTGAAGGCTGTTTGGACACTCATATTATTGTTAAACATCTCCAACTCTTGAGGTGTATGGAGCATTTCATGCAAGAGGAGCAAACAAACAGAACTGTTAAGTTGAAGCGTTACTCGTGAGAACGCTTAGTAACAACCATGGCTCATTAGATTAGATAGTTTAGATATTAGTTTCCCAGATGAAGATTAGGTCCTAGACTAAAATGTCTTTATTATTTCTACGTGTTATTCATCCCGGCAGTAAAATGTCAAGACAATGATTTATCCACTAAAGTTGGAGACTTGTCACGAGTCACAGATTTCAGTTACAGTCTGAAAACTGCCTCTCCAAACTATGTTTATTCAATTTTATGACATCGGTGGTACACGTTTGAGAGATTTGAGATTTGCATATCACCACATCTGGAGGTCGTTGCTCCTGACGTTCTGTAAGAATAAAACAGAGTTTCAACAATAAAATCACTAAAATGATAAAACCATAACTGATCTGATGCAGCGTGTTATCAATTCACTGCAGTTACTGAGAGACATACGTGTGCTTGTTGGATGTCGTGGTTGGCAGGGCACATCTGGTACTTCCAAAGTCAGCTGCATTGACAGTAAATAAAAATTGCCATTGTTTAATCTGTACACAGCTATCTGAAGACTAGAGCACTTTGACAGACTTACACTTCACATAAACATGATGGCTTGACAGTTCCAGCGCAGGATGCCTTTGCAGGAACTGATGAAAGCCTCCTTCGTCTAGGAGAAAGAAAAACAATTACACTGGTTGATATTAATCTCACAGTTTAAAACACACCTACTCCCCAAATGTCCTTCCCCTATATCACACAATGGTGGGCACTGGCAGTTAGACAGTGATTAAACTCTTTTCAGTTTCTGTTTAGAAGACGAAGAATGTCCAGTCAGTAATAGATAGTAGGGCTAAAACGAACCATTATATTCATTATCGATTATTCTGCGACTAATCATTTAAGTCCAAAGTGACGTCTTCAAATTGCTCCTTTTGTCCAACCAACAGTCCAAACAGTCTTTATTTACTGTCAGCAAATCTTTATATTCAAGAAGCTGGAACCAGCTAATGTTTAACAATCTTGCTTGAAAAATGAACGAAGCGATTAAACGATTATCAAAATAGTTGCCAATTACTTTTATTTCAATCAACTTATCTTTGCAGCCGATTAATAGATTGTTTGATCCATTAAATGTAAGAGAATAAGTAAAAATGCCCCTCATAACTTCCCAGAGACCAAGATGATCTATTACAAAAAGTCTTTGTTTGTCTGATCAATGGCCCAAAACCCACAGACATTTGAATTACGATCAAATGAGGACAAAGAAAAGCAGCAAATCTTCCCGTACAAAAGCTGGAACCAGAGAACGATTGGTACTCTGCCTGAAAAACAACTTGACGGTTTATCAGTTTTAGAAACTGTTGCCATTTGTTTTATTACATCTGGAGAAGTTATGGTCACCAAGTATAATGACAAAGATGATTCATTTATTCAATAAACATGATCGTACGGCATCTAAAGAGTAAAATTCAAGCACCTTTAAAAAAAAAAAATCATAGCCTTTATCGTCACTGGATTATGTTGAAAATCAGGCATTTTTCAAGGAGAGTAACCAAATTCAAGCATATTTCTAACCTTGAAAACACAATAGGTTAAAATGTATTTATTTATTTTCCAAAATTTTAACACCTTGTATGAACCCTGAATACATTTTTCTGCCAATTGACTACAAAATGAATGAACAGACCATGTCAGCTCTAGTATGTTGTTACTGTTGTTGTTGTTATTATTATAATACAGGTTAGGGAAACACACCTTGTATGATCGTTATGTCCTCTGGAGACAAATTGAGGTACCAACCCAGCAGCTTTGGATCAGTTAAGGAAAGGTATTGATGAGCTTCCACCAAATCAAATACATCCCTGTAATATGCAGAGCAGCTCTTGGTTATTCAGTCATTTAAACAAATAGATAGACAGTGTGAGGATACAGCTGCATACCTGTGCAGAAAGAATTTCCTGATCTGTTCTGTTGACGAAGAAACCACAGGTGTTAGCCAAGACAACGTTACATAAAAAACAGTATTACAGTATTATTATCCATTCAAAGCCCCCTGCAGAAGCATACATGATGGGATAAATCAGAAACAGCTGTCACTTCGTAGGAGTATTGACCGTTTTAATATAAGTGTCATCGGGGGCTTAACTTACTTGGCTTTTCAATGACCGAAACATTATTGTAAAAACAAGGTATCTCCCGCGACGGCACCACCAAGGCACCATCAGCCAAGAACTGTAGCTGGGGATTAGTCACAACATTGTAGGGGAAAGTGACTGGAAAGCAGGGCCACGTCGTCTGAAACACAGTCCGGGGTTGAGTGTGCGAAAAAGTCGTCCAAAAATCAAAACGAGCAGTCTCTTGGGTCAACGAACGGTTGGCAACGTAGCTAGACGCCATTACGACTGGACGGTTAGCTCACGTTAGCTAGCTAGTTAGCTAGACACGCAATTACCACAACACAGTAAATGAAGCCAAAGTCACAAAAAAAACTTAAACTTCACAAAATAAAAACTAAACTAAACGTTACACGCGTTATACCTGTCTTGTTGTCATGTTCGTCGTCTTTTAACAAAAAGAGAGAGAAATATTTAACCAAATAGCGGGCTTCCTGTTGGGTTCACCTGCAGTGAAGTTGCTAGCTTGGAGGGTGGCGTTAGCTAACAGCTATCTACCCCCACATGCGGTAAATCTGCCAATTAACGTGGATCCTGCGTATTTAAAGGGTCTGTTCGGCCAAACTGCGAAAGAAACGTCCTCACCTTTGTGCAGTGGTATCTATCCATGCAGTTAACTTTGACCTAATTTGTCCAAATGTGATAATAGCGGCCTTTTTGCCTCCGATATACACAGGACTGTAATTGGTAGGGCTCCACAGAATTGGTAAAATTACAATTAACAGTGCCCCTAGTCGTCTGGATATTCTTGTTATGGACTGGACCGTGTAAATAGGGACTATTCCTTCAGTAAAAGTAGGTCCAACACACCACACAATATTTAATTCACCTCAATTTTAAGCAGAAATCTCAGAGATAGATATCTCAAACATTTCGGCAAACTCATAACTGTCGCCATGATTGAATTAATTCATCCATAGTTTCACATTCTTCTCTCAGTAAACCACAAGAGGTAAGAGGGAAAACATCTTGTTTCTTCTAAAAATAATAATTTAATAGTAACCTACCTCACTGCCTGCCAGGAGGTGGAGCTACAGTTAGCCGTTAGCAGTTAGCCGTTAGCAGTTAGCCGCCATCTTGTCCTAGTTTGTAATGGCGGTTTCAATCCACAGTAATTCACATCCTCACCTCCTTCTTCACCTCCTTCTTCATCAGTTCCTCACGTCTTCTCAGCTAAACTGAAAGAAATGTGTGGATGTAGGAATCACAGCTGCGTTAACAACTCATAACACACTTTAAAAGCACAATATGTTCATTAACTTGCATCATATTCACCTTTTAAAGCAATGAAGGTGTTTGCACAATTAAACATCAGCACTTTTTTTGCTACTTATACGAAACCTTTTAAAGAAACTTATATTTTATTTTACAAATTGGATTATGTCTTTTTCTTTGCATATGTAAAGCCCCTTGAATTGCCTGTGTGTTTGAAATGCGCTGCCCAAATGTATCCAGGCGGCATTAAAAACATTTCTAAAAGATGTTTTCATTTCTTGATCGTCTGTTATTTGGTTGATAATTAATAATGGAGCAAAGGAAGGAAATGCATTGCAGTGAAGTGACTAGCAGTTATGCTCACTCACCTTGGCAAATAAGGAGACATGTTTAAAGTGGAACTCAGTGCTATTGTGAGCTGCCTGTGTGAGGTTTTGCTGAATGAAAGCCGAGCACTTTGTGTGTAAAAGAAATGATTAATTAAAGCAGTTTGGCTCTTTAATTAAATAGGTTTGCACAGTGAAAGCAAGAGCCAACTTGTATAACATCCCATGTTAACCTTGGTGAGTTTCTGCCTTCACAATCACAAACAGCCGTGACACAGAGCCACTCGCTGTTTAATGGAGGATGCACAGAACCGCTCTCAACTCCCTCTCATGCATATTGCCATCATTCATTTCATTTCAGAGATCCATGTCAACATCACTGAAGAGCAAGTTCATCACATTTAACACTATTCAATACAACACGCTCTCTCAAAAGGAATAAAGTCGTCGGTAGCGTTCGAGTCTCCACACACTGATTGTTAGTGGTCAACAACACTCAAGGATCCCAACACTCGCAGGGAAGACAATTAGATAATGTTGACGTCAGCGTGTTTAAAATCCACATAATTCAATACAGTGCCTGTGTTGTTGTTGTTGTCACCAGGATATAGCCATGTCCCAACATGAGAAGTTTTTTATTTTGCACAGTTCAGTCCAGCACCTTTCTTGTCCTGGTGTGGACATTTTAACGTGCAGCTGAGAGTGAACACATATTACAGCAGCTTCAGTTCTGCTCTCCCACGCTGCGCCCACGACAGAAAGAAAGCTGCAGCCTGGGAAGAATTCAGCCGCAGTAAGAAACACGTCCATCTCCTGCAACACCAGGTCATTTGTTTAATTGTTGATTTCTTTAGTTTTTAAGGAAACTAAGCAGCTATCTAGTGATGTGGCAAGTTTGATGGTTAGCTTCTGGCACTGCACACACGTCAGTCCAGTGAAACTGAAACCAACAAAAATGACAAAACATGTACCTCAAATGTTTGGCTGCATTGTGTTTCAGCAGTAAGGAGGAGCTCACATATTCATTTTCTCTAATGCCAGCGGTGCAAAACAACACGTGCTGCACTGCTGCAAGAAGAAATAAGTGTGAGAGCCAATAAAAAGATGTGCTTTCATACTTGGCTGATTAAATATGTGCCAGTTCAGTTTAGTTGGGCATCATTTATTTTATGATGTACATGCAATCGCAAAACCCACTACTATTTAATCACCTTTTCCATGCTGGTGGAATCACTATGACAGTGTGCTTTTCATATCTCAGCCTTTTACACGCTGGTGTCATATCTCTGTGTTATCAGCATGGCTTTGTTATCACTGTTTGTTGAAACCAGACATGTAATGGCAACAAACCAGCTCCCCGACGAACGGTTTCCATGAGTAACGCTAACGAAACATTCTGACAGAACAAGTTCAGTGTCAGCAGCAGGACAAGAGGAGGGACTGAACAACCAACGATGAATGGCCTCTACACTCAAGTTATACACAGTAGGGAACAAACAGTGGTCACTGTGTAACTGAGTGAAGACGGCCTACAACCATTGCAATGTTTCCTTCATCATCTTCCAGTTAATTGTTTAGTTCAAAAATCCACTGCACAAGTTCAATTAAATGAATAAACAACAGAAAATAACTAAGAGGCATGAACTCAAGCAAACAAATAGCCAGTAAATATTATGTAAATCTAACTCCAAATCCACCAAAAGTGAACTTACAATAGAACATTTGAAAATGAGCCTTTACACTCAGGGATCACACAGAAAATGTGACAAGATTAACCATCAGTTTCACTTCATTCCTGGATGTCGATGGACTCGTGATTGTTTATTTGAGTGAATAAAGTCTGATGTTGCTGTTTGACACAACTTCACACCAAACACTTAGAACATGTATTAGTTTCTGATTCTGCCACAAACGTTAAAAGTCCTCAAAACGTGTCTTTGACCAAATCTCACACCTTTAGGCCGTCCGATGTGAATCTTTTATAACTGTGTTTGTCTCTTCTGAGCCTCCCCTGAAACCTTAAAACTTAAAAAGTGAATATCCAAAAGGACAAGACCACACACACATAGCTTACTTCCAAAAGACAATGGAAACAAATGAAGGTGAACAACAGCTGAAGAAACAGCAGTAAACAAAGCAACCTCGCCACAATTTGCATTTAGTGGCTGTTCTGGAGCTCTCTATCGTATTACACAATCTTCCTCAGCAGTTGGAGTGGCCCAGTTGTCAAGGAGATGTCTCACGTCACCTCGTGGTGACAGGAAAACATTTCTGAGCTTCTTAAACACATTTCTTAGTGGCAGAAAATACATTTTTTGGACTTGGATTTCTTACTGAACCCTGCAAAACGTTCCTTGTCCCCTAATGTGTTCTTTAATTACATTTCTGTTAATGTTAATGTTGTTACAAGTCAGTTAATGCCTTGTTGAGCAAGTAAGAGACCCTGGTCCTCATGTTCTAGTAGGACAGGTACCCGTCCACTAGAGGGCAGCCATGGTTAATGTAAAATAAACACAGCCTCTCACAGAAATCTCAAATAAACAATGACGTGTGAGTGTTTGCGTGCATGCTTGTGAGAAATCAGTTACATAACAGAGTTTTAGGAGCAAGGTCTCACCCCTGGTAATTAGCGTTGTGCGAACGCAGTGTGTTGGCCAAATAACGTGAAAGATTTGTGCTGTTCCCTTCCCGGCAGCATGACCCATATTTCTCAGTGGTCGAAGCCAAAACAGAGAAGAGTGGTTAAATCTCTCAAGCTACTTTAGATGGAGGCTTTGTCTGAGTGTGTGTGTGTGTGTGTGTGTGTGTGAATTGACACACTGAGTGCCTGCCATGGTCCCAAGATTCACAGCTGAAACGACATTTTGCTCCAGCTGCCACGATTTGTATCTGGATCAATCATTTACTTGGAAGCAGCTTAGTGGTCATGTGGTATAATGTATGATGAAGAACTGCCCATTTGATATGTCCACTTTTCTCCCTGCTGAAGGCCCGGGGGCAATGGATCAAGCACTCTGTAACAGTGTATGTATTGATTCAGTGGGATGTTTATGACGCAGCCTTGTTTGTTTCAAACGTGAGGAGCCTGAAATCATTTCTCCGGCATGTACGCCGTCTGTCGGTACCTTACTGTTGACCTTTGGCAGGTCAGTGAGTGGCACCTGCATCATTCTGTATCAGTGATGGAGCGTCTCACTCCTGTTAAATGGATCAGGATCATTATATCATGGCTTAATCGTGCCGGGATAGCAAGCTAGGTTTCTGTTAGGGGGAAGGAAAGTAAGAGAAGAACACTGTCAGCGACACCAGCAGCTCTAAAGGGTCGGCCGCCATTTTGGCTCAAACTTGAATATCTGAAAACCTGAGAGAAAACAGGAAGGTTTGTCCAGACTGTCATGGTCCCCAGAGGATGAAGCCTACTGGTGTTTCCTCTCCACCATGAGGTTGACGTGAAAGTGTCGCCCAAACGTTCATGTTCCCCAGAGGATGAACTTTCACCTCGAATTTATCTTCTCTGAATGTACTTTATTTTATGACCAGTCAGCTTCAGCTCTACTTTGGGATTAGTGCTAATAAGCTAATGTTTGGATGCTAACTAAACAAAGCTAAACTGAGATGGTCACTGTGAGCATGTTAATATGCTGATGTTAGCATGTAGCTCACAGTTCAGCCTCACAGAACGCTAGCATGGCTGATGACTGACTGATGAGGGTGTATCAACACACAGATACTGACAAAGAAATATGAATCAAATTCAAGCACTTTCCAGGATCCTAAACCAACAATTTCCAGACTCTTGAAGCCTTTAATTGTTACTTTAAATACCAGGAGACAACATACAAACGTTTCACTTCAAATATTTTGAAGATTTTTGGTTTCCATGAGATTGTGTTGATGCTGAAACACCAGATTATGTTGAAATTCAAGCGTATTCCCAACCTTGAACACGTAACAGTTTAAATTTAAGCATTTCCCAAACTTTCAAGACTTTGTACAAACCCTATTAGATTAGTTTCTGTCCAAACAATTGATCTCTAATACTCTAAATACTGGACACGCAGCCGTGATATAAACTAACGTGATTGATAATATCTCCACTAATCATATAAATGGATCTGAAGAGGACTTTTCTAAATGCGTCATGTTCCAGGCCATCCATCCATACACCTCCACCAACTGCTTTCAAAGAAAAGGGAAAGCACAAAGAGCAGCGAGGAGCAAAGTTGATCAAAAGAAATCTGTTATGAGTGCTGGCAGCTACTACACTCACACATACACACAGTATCAGGGCAGGGCACCTCCCATGAGCACACTAAAAGGTCTTTCATAGCATTCAAAGGCACTCTGCTCTCTCAATCAATGGAAAGCTGCCTGCCAGGCTGTGTTACTGGAGACCAGAGCTTGGCTTTTAGGCTACACTCTGTGGTTTGATAAGGCTCTGACTCAACACCAGGCAGAGTGCTGCTGGCAGTCACAGTTTCATCACACGTCAGATACCATCGTGCTATGTGTTTCAGTTCAAGACAAGTTTTAGCACCGCATTGAAATTATAAGCCAGATACTGTAAGAGAACTGGGGGGGGGGGAGACCACACGTGCCTCAGGGAAGCATTTCAGAAGTCGGGAAATCTTGGATGACTTGTTAAAACGAAACAAACATCACAAGATAGTTGTGAAACATCATACAGCTCACCCTCAGCTCGCGTTCACACACACACACACACACACACACAATCAATTCAAACAACACTCAGCGGCTACATGAGCTAAACATGTAGCAGTATTTACTCTTTACTTTCCACATTTCAGACTCTTTGTATCCGAAGCAGTTTGAGATTTCTGACTACAGAACCACACAACAGTATATGAGCTCCAAACCACTGAATTTAACAACCACTTAAATTTTAGATGCAAAAATGACATTGATCCAATAATATAAAATAATAATGTGATGAGGGTCGTTTAGCATTCTGAGTACTTTTATATTTGAAACTTTAAGTATATTTAGTTGCTGAAAGTAAAGTTTGAAAGGAGGACTTTTACTTTTCTACTGTGGTTATTAATTCAGCTAAAGTAAATGATCTGAAAACTTCTTCTGCTGCTGCTGTCGACATACAAACCTACCAGAGGCTCGAGTCACATGACACATTCAGTGACTTTAGACCCGAATTAACCTTTAACACCAATGACTCGTGACTTCACTTGGACTTTTGACTTGAAAATACTTGATAACTTAAAAAGTGTGTTATTTAAATACAACAACACGCACACACACACACAGTTGTGGTTCTGGTTAATAGCACTGTATAAAGTGCAATGCCAGCACTACTTATAATTAAGTTTCTATGCGTTCGTTTAAACATAAACATCCGAAAACATCAGAACCTGAGAGCAAAGACTTGCTAATCAATGACTTGGTCCCATCTCTGGTGCCTACAGATGTCTGCACTCACATAAATGTGTAGCGTCAGTGGGAATGTGAAAATATCACGGAGGCACGTAGAAATGTTCAGTGCTGCTGGGCCCCTATTTAACCCCGCTTCACCCCCTCTCTGTGCAATGTGTACATTTCTCTTGTGCTGGAATATTTTACAGCCCCAGGGTTGCTGTGTGGTAACTTATCATTAGAAATAGTGCAATATGCAGCAAGTAACATGCACATTTTGAAACATGGGATGATGCAGCAGGGCTAACCTTCAGGCCCGTATCATGGCAGCAGGTACGGTGCTTTCATGGTGCCTATTCCCAATCGACCTCAAAGCAAGTGCCAAAAGTATGTATTTGGTTTGATTTCAGTGCATTAAAGGAAGATGTGGCTGCAGGCAGAAAACACCCTTCACTGATGACCTTTTATATTTTTCCGTGCAAAAAGAGATCATCAGTCATTGATCCTGGCGTTATCTCGGCTCGCAGACTGCACTTTAACCTCAGTCATTGCACGGGAGCGCGTGGATTTTAATATTTATGGCTCATTCTATCTAATAGCCTCATGAATAATTATGCTACACTCAAATAAGCACAAAACAAGTCTTCTTGTACAACACACTACTGGAGCTCACAGAAGGTTTCACGACGTCAAAGTGTGAATTATTTACTGATGAATCACATTTTGTCCACGAGAACACAAAAGTGAAACTAAACCATAAATGTTTAAATGGTTAATTTGTTTTAATGGTTATCTTTTCTGCTGGTGCTGGAAGAACAGCACTCAACACGTTGAGGTTCCAGTTCAGAAAACTACGTCACCTCGGAAACAAACATTTGTCTTCAGGTGGATCTGTTAAAAAAAACAACACATTAATGAGTTTACGCACTAATTACAGCGTTAAGAGTATGAAATAAATGCAATGACTTTATTTATTTTTATCTTCGACACAGCTGACCAGATGTTGCTGAAACGTGTTTCCTCCCCAAAGTTAAAAGAGTAATCATTTACCCAGAAATGTATGAGAAGCATGTGACTCAGAAATCAGCCCGGTCAAGCAGTGACTGCCAGACCACCGCAGCCAGTCAGCTGACTGCCTGCCTGCAGGCGGGGGGGGGGGGGGGGGGGGGGGAA
>JAVQJL010004385.1:0-16573 GCA_036024295.1 Nannoperca obscura
AGGTTTCTACCTGTTAAAAGGGAGTTTTTCCTTGCCGTTGTCGCCTAGTGCTTGCTCATGGTGGGAACGTTGGGTCTTTGTGTGTGTGGAAGTTGGTCTCGACCGGCTGCATGTGATTGAGTGCCCTGAGATAACTTTGTTATGATATGGCGCTATATAAATAAAATTGAATTGAATTGAATTGAATTGAATTGAACTTGTCTTCTAATGGGGAGTGATACTGATGCTATAGGCCACCCAGAGAGGGATACACCAACAGTATAGAACCGTTTATAAATGCACATAATCTTTTATTACCCAGAAAACTTCAAACAAACATTTAATCATATTGTCAATCTGTCAAGTGTCAGATTTTGGATGAAACACTATCTAAACGTACTGACGCTGGTATTTCTCTTGGCTATCTTTATGGGTCGCTGCTGCTACGTTGGCAAGTTGCTACGACAATGGAGTGTCCTTGTGACTCATCACGGAGCACTCTGTTTACATTTTCCCGCTCATGGCCTGTGACCAAACACAAAGCATTCTGGGAAATTAGGTAAATGGGTGAGGTTCGGGGAAGGCGGGTGGCGTTTAGCAGAATGTCATGGACTGTGTGTAGGTTGAGGGCTGCCATTGTTTCTACTAATTTTTGTTTTACATGAAGAGCATGTTGGTGTTGATTGGACATATTTTCTACAGTTCTGAGGGCAAAGAAAGCTTTTAAAAGGCATCTGGTTTCTTTCTTAAGCTCTTCTCCCGCTGTGTCTTATTTTCTCACCAGTAGTCTTGTTGGCTGTTTGACAGACTCTACTTCAGCCTCATTAACAAGACTATCTGATGGTACCCACTTTAGATCTTCAAAAGTCTTCCTTTGAACCGGCTCTGGTGCCATGGAACAATGATACGGTTAGATGACAGCTATTAATCCTTCTCGACCAGGACAGTCATGAATGGATCACTGGGCATTGGGATCATTTTATTTACAGATAGTGTAACTTATTTTCTAAGCAGTTCTGTCACTCTTGAGGAAACCTGAGGAAGTTAGTGTAAGCAAAGATTGGATTGTCAGATATGGCGACTTATTAGCTTGATGACACTACCTCTTAGGGCCTCAGGAAGTTTATCCAATTACCCCAAATCTGTACACTTTTAGTAGAATGACCTTAAATGCCATTGAAATTAGGACTATTCCTGCTAAAGTAGGTCATAAGAGCTTTGCAACACTTTCCTTAATGCAGAAAATGTATTTTTTTACACAGCTTTGAAGGATAAATTGCAGATATTACATTTTTTTGTTTTCTTCTCATGAAAAAGAGCAATACTGGAAAGTATTTTCTGGTTAGTCAAATCATGATTTGGCTTATTCCTCAGTGTCAAAGAGCTTCACTGTTGTCCAAAAACGATTAAAAACACATCAATGACCCACATTGTTGCACTGGGTGACGTGTTTCTTCGTTACCATAAACACGCACATTGTAGTTTATTTTGAGCCAATCCTACAAACACCATCCTACAGCTGTACATACTCGTTAGCACACCAAATGTGTTTTAAACCAGTTTACCACCAAATCAGACCCAGTGGTCCACAATGTAAAATGCAGCATAACAGCTGTTAGTCTTCTAAGTGATGTTCCCTCCTTATGTCTCACAATTAATGTGGCCATGTTCAAGAGATGTTAAAACGCTGCACATAGTTTCTTGTAAAAAGCAGTATAAAATATTCAATTTATTCTCACTGCCAGCACAAATCCAAACCATCTCTTGGTGGTTGCTGTTGACTTATATCTTTGAGAGTCCAAGTTCCCTGCAGGCAGCTGTGTTCTTGGAGCAGGAGGGTGCAGGCGTCTGTAGCCTCTTCTGTGTCTGTGTGCCATTAACATGTCGCCACTCTGCCCACAAAGCCGCTAATAGCAGGGTCCTGAAGGAGACTGCTTTCCACAGGGGGTATTTCTGTGGCCACAACAAGGTCAGTTTGGATGGAAAACAGAGAGGGCTGCATGTCCATTTTTTTTAAAAACTGTGTCTCATGTTCTTCAGTATATTCCGGAAAAAGAGTAAATGCAAACTCATGCAGTGCAGGTAAACGCATAGTCGTTCGTGATGATGTTAATGATGGTCTGTTATCTGCGTACGTGCATGTGTGTGTGTAGGTGAAGCTTGTGTTTCTGCTTGGATTACAGAGAGCGTGGAGAGAGGGCCTCACATCTGGCAGGCTGGCTAAAAATAAAGACGCGAAAAAGCAAGAGCAGAGAGCTGGCAAAAGAAAGATTTAGAGAAAAAGCAAAAGAGGAGAGTTGGGTTCAAATCGAGTCAGCACATGCTGGGAGATAGCAGACAGCCTGGCTGTGAGAGATTATTGTCACGTTAAAAGGACCGTAAAAATGAAAGAAATGGGTCCAGTGGAGCTCCTGGGTTCACAGCTGGTTTACCTGCAGAGGAGGAATCGATAGAGAGGAGAAAGTACTCTCGCAGGCCTCATAGAGGAACCGTGTATCATTTGGAGTCTGTCTTTGTTTCACTTTCCTCTGGAAAAGGTATATATCTCCTGTCAAGTGTTCCATGAGTTGGTTCTCTCCTCCAACTGGGACACACTGTGCTGCACATGTGCACATGCACTCATAAACACAACAATGTATGCACACAGTTCCTGCCAAGATACATAATCATATCTACCCTGTGTAGACCTTCTGGTGTGCTGGAAGGCTGAGGAGAGGAGAAAAGAGGGAGAGGTAGAAGGAGAGTTAATAGCAAGTGCTGAGAGAAACACTGTCACGTGCACACAATTTACTGCCATTCAGCTGTTTTTAGTCCACATCTTCACCCCATCAACATCCTGGGCTTCAGCACAGTACATCAGCCAGCCAATTAATATTCCATGTTCTATATCTAAATGGCCAGCTTCAACCCTTTTTATCATTGCTTCCTCTGAATTCTTTTGTAATTTACATTTTCTACTGCTGACAGTGTGGTTTCTTTGCAGGGCACGACCATGGTCATCCAACCGCAACATTTTTCTCACCCACAATGCACTAGAAAGAATCGCTGGGTTGCAGGCTATCACAAATGACCACATGGCATACGAAAGTTCACCCCTCATTTATCATCCAGGGCAACTTTGCCCCTGAAGACCATGTTCCTTTCTGACTCTGACATACAGTAATGATACATATATTGAACTCATACACACTAATATACTGTACATGGTGCCCACAAACACACACACCTAAACTGCACTTGCAAAGGCACATACCCAAATACCCTGCACGTGCTAGGACACACATACACACATCATTTCAAAGATTTAGTGCTCTAATGGAAACATAAACTGAAAAATGTTCCACCTTCTGACCAAACCCAAAGCCTGATTGGCACTTTGAGCTGTGTTTACATGCACACAAAGGCGACATAAAATGTAGGTCAAACCAGAAAGGCCACATTGGTGATGAGTGAGTCAAGAAAGGCTTCGTTTGCTGTCCAATCCACCCACTCTGCAGGACAGATTTTATCTCACAATGAAGGGAAATGTCACAACTTAGACATTCGATCCATTGATTGATGAGATCTCCTTGATTATACCAGTGAAGCCGTTTCCATGGATGACTCACAACTTGCCTTTTTGCCATTTGCCCTCAGTGGTGAAGATGTTGCATTTCATGTAGTGTTATGGAAATGACAACAACTATATGGTGCACAGTATGAGTGACCACAGAGAGCAGCAGAACTCATTCACAACTGAGTTTTGGAGGAAACTGGAGCACCCAAAGGAAACCCAAGCAGGCAATCGATGACCTTCTTGTTGTCAGATAACAGTGACAACCGCTGTGCATGCATCAGATTCTTCAAACAGCAAGAACATACATACCTACATTGATCAGTAAAAAAATCTGTGCCAGTTCTCCATATCTGTGGTGTTTGGTGAACAACAAACATTTATCTACACGTATGCACACTAAATGCTGCAGGTGATTACTTTCACCATTTGCAAATGCTATTAGATCGTTTTTGCTACCGTGCCAGTAACAGGAAGCTGACCTGGCCCAGTGTGTGCTGCTGAGTTCAGATGGACATATTGAGTCCAAGTGGTAGAAACATCAAGCTGCTGAAATCACTGACGCACACATGCAGGTCAGTATCGAACATCGTGTGCTTCTGCCTCTGGAGGCTAACATACTGTTTCACTCCGTGGCTCTTTGTCTCTTTATCTCTCCTCTGTCTCCCCACACATGCACTCACACAGCTGTTATGTAACTTGCTAGGACATTGATAGCTGGAGAGGGGCTAAGGCAGTTTTAGCATTGTGTAACCTGTAAGCGCAGAGAAGGACCACTTGTTAATAATGTCTCTAACACTTTATATTTCTCACTTTGAAGTCTTTCTGCACAAGATCTTTGGGGTACTTTCTATCACAACTTCTTCTACACCCATTTGCTTGACCTTCATTTCATCCCACCACGCAATCCGACCCCTCTCAGCCCTCCATCACAACTTGCAACAAAGTACACACTGACGCATTCAAGCACACACATGCTAAAGAAGTTCCCAGGTTTCAGGAGGAAATTGAGCACATTTGATCTGAATTTTTGTATACCAGGATCTCATTTCATGGAATTCAGCTGTAATTAGTATAACGTGTATGTTAAACTTGGGGTACACACACCAAACATGCACAAACAAACAGAAATCATAGTTTTAAAGGATGCTCTCATGCAGCTGGATAAGTATTCCCAAAGCCTGGCTTACAAACGTCTCTCTCTGGACTTTATCTTCATATACTCAACCTCAAGCACACACACACACACACACACCACCTTTGGCAGACCCGCTGGGTCAGAAGTGGACATACGACTCCACTGGGTGTCCCAGTCCACCTGTAATATCAAACACTCCTGAATGCTGCGAGTCAGACGTTGAGTGAGATCTCAATCTCATCCCTCCTTCCGCCACGGCCAGTTTCATGGCTTTCAATAATTTCCTGGCTGAAGTGACCGCTCGGCTGCACCTGCAGACCCGTGCACGTGTGACAAAGAATTACCACACAAGACTGTGGCACCCGAATACTTTCTGCTTTAGCTGCAGTTTAACATGAGGGCCGGTGCTGCTGCATAGATTAACTGCATTTCATTTCATATATTAAGATCTCAGTGAAGATACAGTAAAACACATGAGGGATGGGGCATGTGGGGTGAGCGTTGATGAATACATGCAGATAAATAGTGTGATTATGTGTGTATGTGCTTTGCATATGTAGCACATATGATTGTATATTCCCTATTGTTCCAGGTTTGGAGGCTCACCACAGAGGGTCCTGCTGTTTTACATAACAGCTCATAATTCACCAAAAACAATCACTTCTGCTGCTGCAAGTGTGTGTCTATAAGTGTGTGTGTGTGTGTGACTGGCCCGCAGTGCTCTGGCGCCAGTGTCAACATGTGCTTTGTAAGCAAGTGTTGAATTTGGAAACAGGCATTGTTACTTTCAGCAGGGATTTGATTATGATGTGGTGTACATATGAATGAGGAGAGAAACTGTGTAAAAGCCAGTTAAAGCTTTATATCATATGCTTCTTATTAAAGAATTGTTTAATATTTTGTGGTTTTGTGGGAAGGGGGACACAGCTGAATTGACTCCTCGGCTTGTTTTTAATGGACTGTTGCTGGCTCACATATCAATTAGTACCGATTTGAAACTGTTACAGTGTGGCTTAGATGATCAGGAACTGTGTTGGTTGATGGGAACTGATATTGGCTCGTATGTGATGTTAGTTAAAGAGTAGCACCATCTTAATATAGAACCAGAATTGCCTCCAGAATTGTCAAAAATAGTGTTTTGACAGCCATTTAAGCCTGACTTTAGCTGTTAAAATGAAGTCATTTGTACTTCACATTTTTGACATGATCCTTTTTGTAAGTTATTGAACAAGCTAGCTAGACTTGAGTGGTATGGCTTTTGGAACTTTTCCAACTTTACACAACACAATAAAGTAATTTTACAGAGATTTTACAGATCAATCGGTTTAACCTAACAACATAAATGTAATTAATGAGTCTTTTCTCTTAAAAGTGTCTGAAGAATGGTTTCACCACACTAAAATGAACTGTAGTATCTGCAGTGCTGACAGCAAGGAGAGCCGGTCTCAGCATTTGCGTAGGAATGAAGTTGTGGTTTCGCCACTTGGCCGCTGCAAAGCTCTTTATGATCCCTGTACTGAACTGCCAAAGAGCTGATCAAAATGAGGTGCTCCCTGAGCTAATCTGACAGTTCCTCATGCAGCTAATACACTCAAAGTCATCTCAGCCTCCCATATGGCAGACAACTTCAAAGCCCTTCTTTTGAAGTCTGCCCTGACAAGTCTACAGGCTCATAAGACTTAAAGAGCAGCCACTGCTGCATAAAGAAGAACACACAGCATGTACAGTACAGACTTGCTGCATGCTGGGCTAAGGGAGCTGTATGACCTGAGAAACACTCCATTCCTAATGTCATAACAGCGCTACAAAAATGGCTTGGATGGGTGAGCAGAAGGAAACAAAGACAAGTCAATGGCTCATATTTCGGTGCAAGTTTTAAGTGAGTTAAATATTTCACCGTGCATGTTCTTGCAAACCCTCACTCAAAGAAATACAATGTTACCTGAAAATGTAAACCTTCTCCTTCAATATATCACGCCTGCTAATGCCTTACACCTGAGTGTCTTTAGCTGTCAGAAACAGTGCATGTCTTAACGTTGTTTGACAGGTTGACCTGGAACGCACCACCAGAACTCAGCTCAACACTGTGATATAAAGTTGCAGAGGCGCTGGCGGTTTCCTTTCCTCGAGGTAACAAAGGATCCCAAGACAATCACACATTCCTGGGATGATAATACCACCATTGTGCTACAAGTCTATTATTAACACTTCCAGCTCATGTTGTTCTGTGTCTTTGCCCATTCTCCTCATGCAACAACTGGACAATAGGATATTGTTATCAATCCTCCTGCCCCGGGAAAGGCACTTAATGAACGAGTTTCTGCCATCGCTGCAGCGACCAAAACAGACACGGTTGGTAGGGAAACAAGACAGTAGTCATTACAGAGTTGGGTGGTGTTTACCCGCCTCAGGGCTGTTGACAGCTCTTGAGTGAGGATTTCCCCAGGTGTCAGGCTGCAGCAAGCAAAGCGAACACATCAGACGTGTGCATAAACACACGCATACACAGACACAGAGTTTGGTTTGATGTGAACCTTGACTGCACTGCAATCATCAGGCTGACATATCAACACTTAAAGCATTCACACACAACGAAAACGTGAGCTTTCACCACATGCTCAAACGCAAACATACACACGCGCAGAAGGATGGAGTCACTAGACACAATATCAGCTGAACTGTTGGCATGTTGTTTTTTTCTAACCTCCAGAAAGTACAAAACAGTGTGCAGACATTTGAAAGGCAGTTTACATGATGTGACAGATGATCTGGAGACTGATGTTGCTGCAGGCAGCTTAAAAATAGAAGCAGCCTCTGTTCCTGTAGGAGCTCTCAGTAGGTCTCGCGTACATGTTGGTGAGAACATCTCCCATAGCATCACTATAACATTAGTACACATGACATAGAAGACGAGTATCTTGATATTGTTATAGTCTTCTAAAACTATATTGTGGGTTTACTACAGGTACCTTTTCAGTGTGGGAGCAATAAGTAAGAGAATTTCTTGGTATGGGAAATCGAAATTGGAGCAATCATTAAAACACACCCCCTTACTCATCTGTGTGTGTGTGTGTGTGTGTGGGTGTGTGTGTGTGTGTGTGTGTGTGTGTATGCATGCATCTACGCAAATGCATGTAATCTGTTCATCTACAGTGTGGCCTCTTTCGGCTGATCGGCTGACCTGCTCTTAGGCTCCTCTGTTAGTTTAAGATCCCTTATCTATATGAGAACCTGCGCACACACACATGCATTGTTGGCTTGTTATTCCATGAATATGCTTGCAGCTTCGCTTAAGGTAGAATAGAGCAAACACAAGCAGGAAGATGATTAAGAAGGAACAGAGGATAAAGAGTGGAAATTGGGACAAAAAGAGAATGCGGGGCTTACATCAGGGCTTCAGCGATGAGCAGGTTGACTGAGCACCAGACCAATAGATAGGCTCATCAAGTGTCATTAAAACTAGCAAGAAATCTAACTTTTTTTATTTTTAAGATACTAGTGAAAGCACTTTACATGTGACAGAGCTATCTAGACATTCACATGAAATACACATAACACACAACCTTAATCCTCACCGCTGCTTTACTGCTTCCTGGATGCAAAAGCTGCCGAACAAAGTAGACCACACTGGTTTTGCTGTGGGCGACAGGAAGGGAAAAAGATAAGAAGATAAGATAAGTGGTCAGCGTGGTGTAAAGGTGAGAGTCTGGTTCAGGAAGCAGAGGAATACAAAAAGATAATATCATTTGACTGGGCGAGCTATCTGCTTTTTAGGATTCAGATGTGTTTTTTCTGTGATTTACACCACAGATTTACACAGCAAATCTACTGTCAGCATCTATTTCATACTTTTGTTTCCCTCACATGTACATATTTGTGTGTCTGTGCAGTCAACAGGGTACAATAATAAGGAATGACATCCTTCTAACATGCAATGATAGCATCGTGCTGCAACTTGGTGGGTGGGCCATGCATATCTATTATCTGTCAGCCAACAAAGGGAACGTTTTTGGTTTATATACAAGCTCAGGGTTTGATTCAGCAAAATATCAGCACAAATTAGGAACGTTTTCCTTTTTCTTTATTAAATGCTACATTTGGACTTTTAATAGTTGGCCAGTTAAGTGGGGATTCCCTTCACACTGAAAATAAAACCAAACATGTAAGAAATTAGAAGACAAATAATAATGAAATTGAAAGGGAGGAAGTAGAACATTTGTGGTTGTATGCTTCGAAAACTTTCACTATTAGTGTTAGCAATGAGAGTGGAAAGTGAGGTTTGTAGAAACCACAGTAGAAATGACAGTAATAATGCTGCCTTTAAGTAAATATAACTAATGAGAATACAAGTGACCACACATAAATGAGCAATCAAAACTGAAAGTACAGATTCCTCATTCAGCAAGCCTTTTACCTTACTGTCTTTCTCAATACAACAACTTCTGACTAAATACACTTCTAATAAATTCATAAAACATCAGTTGCACAACATCTTCATTCTGCTGCTACAAAACCCTTTCTTTGCACCAATAGTGTAGTATAAATAAACACCCATTTCTGACAAAGGAAAAACAGCATATGAGACTTCTTTGCTCGGAAGTAGGATCTTAAATGCATCATAAACCCAACATTTACTACAAATACACACGTATTTATATACTGTGGATGTCCTGAGGTGGGGGTAATGCAGTCCTAAAGCCAGTAACCGTTGTAGGTTATGCCTATATAAGGAGAAACTGTGCTCCTGTGAAAGCCTCTGCTGCGCTGGCAGGTTAATTGCATGCTATGTTGACGTTTAAAGTGCTTCTTTCGTGGTCGCTTTCTCAGAAATGGAATTCACCCCATGCTTTAAGATATTTTTACAAGTTTAAAAAATAATAATGATTTTGTGCTTTAGAATATCAGTACGGTTCTAATTAGGCCTAATCCAGACTCAGGAAGCAGGTTCTGGTTCAGGCTTTTTTTACTTTTTACATTGAACCCTCTTGTTAGAGTCACGCTGCCGTGTGCTGAGTATAGGTACACGATGAACCATTGTTTTTTCAGCTTTAACACATTGCAATGTATCACATGCTTTATGGTCGCAAGGCCTTCAGCGCAGACACACATCCACATGCACACACACTATAAATATATATTCAACCTTTCACTGCCGATTCAAACTATCCTGCAAACTCAACATTGCTCTGTAAGAATATTACATACAGGCATAATTCCACCTATATGCTGTATAAAAATCGGTGATCTCAAGGACCAAATGTGATCCAGTGTTTGGTCATATCTAGTTGCCAGATTTGGCAAGGTTTCGCCGGTTCAAACCTGGGCCAATCTGGGCTGAGAATCAGCTCGAGCTAACAGAAATCAGGCCAGCTTTGATCTGTAGGTCGACGGGATGCAAGTCATTCATCACAATTCGACTAAATCTGGCACGCCTGGTTGTCCCAATCGTGCCAGATTTAGTCGAACCAAGCAATTTGTATGTAGACGTAAACCTGGAGACTTACTCTCTGACACTTTTTCTAATCTCAGTGGTTTCATTAAAATTCAAAGAAATCATTAAAATGCCAGACAACATGCTTCATGCATGAGAAAGTGGGAGAAATATGTCATCAAATGAAAATACTAGTAAGTGGATCCTTCAGTTGGGGCGGTTTTGTCAAGAAGCCTCGACCTTGTTTGTCTGTGATCTTTAAATGTGTGACCAATGAGATGACAGCTGTATACAACATGAAAGTGACCTCTGACGGATGAAAAAGACAAAAAAAAAGGGTCTTGTGGTTCTTACTTGTCTTCTTCTCCACTGGCGTTTCATTGCCACTGCTGTATTGAACTGAAATATGTTCCTTAGTGCAGCAGCAAAGCCAGTTTGCAGCATGGCTCATGCTGGTGAAGCAGTAAATACTTTACCCTGCACCCCACCTTGCAGTAAACGCAGCTAAAACCTCATTCATTTTGCATTTGATCTTTTTTTTGCCTCGTGATAGCCCAAACCATAACAAACCTTGTTTCATGTGCATTACCCCTTAGTTAACCTTTTCATGTGACAAATGCAGCCTCCCATTCATGCTGTCGTCTGTTAGTTGTTAGTTTGGGATTTCGTGCTCATTTCAAATGTTCTGTGCCGCTATGTTAGCTGCCAGAACTGCTCCGTCCATCACTGATACACCCATCCAACCTGCATATGAAAACAATGCACAATAGAGCCTGTGTGTATGTGTCATGCCCGCCCTCTCCACTCAAGTGCCATGATGAGACAGGCACCTAATGCCCATATTGTT
The DNA here is from genome assembly GCA_036024295.1 of Nannoperca obscura. NCBI lineage: Eukaryota > Metazoa > Chordata > Actinopteri > Centrarchiformes > Percichthyidae > Nannoperca > Nannoperca obscura. Next base: position 10,949 of record JAVQJL010004385.1, read on the forward strand.
TTCGCCCTCTGACGCACACACACATATAGACATATATGTGTGTGTGTGCGCACCTTAAAGGATATGCAAGTCCCTCAGGTATTTCCGCTATGTAAGCTGTGAGGTGACGAGCTGTCACTCCCTGGTGATATAAGCGATGATTATATAGGCAAGTAGAGAGAAAAGGAGGGATGCACAGGTTTTCTTCTCCTCTGCAGTCTTGTGTGGTCCAATATACACCCACGAAACACCGTCACAATGAGGCTATTGTCTCTCGTGGACAAGCCTGAGACAGTCTGAATGAAAAGGGAGAAGAGAGTGAAACAGTGTGAGAAGGTGAAGGATAGAGGTGGTAAATGAATGCAGAGAGGAAAAGAAAAGGAATGATGACAGAAAATAGAGAACATGACACATGCAATGAGGAATAAAAAGAGCAGAGATAAAGACAAAAGGAAGGGCTCGTACTGTGGAGAGAGGCGGGACTATGAAAGGATAGTTTATTTAACAGCTGTTCTTAAATGCTTTGTATAGATTGTTCTGACTGAGTGTGCATTTGGCTTAGAGACAGATCTAACACATAATGACGTTCTGTAAATAAGGATTATACTGTACAAGTTGTTTGAGTCATGCAGTCTGTTTGGTTAACAGACGTGTTCCAACTGCTGTAGTCAAATGGAAATAATTGCTGCGGTTTGATGAGCTAACTTTTGATTTTTGATGTAAACAGAGAGAGTGAGCGGCTTTCCTTCCTTTTGTGTTAGCTTAAATTCATCTGAAGAAAACCTTTTAAACACACAAACTATCTGAGAAGACGTTCTTAACAAAGAGTGTGCAATGTGTGCTTTGGTTCTGCCACTTTAGTGCTTAGCTGCGTCACCACACCACCTATAATCACGCTGAAGAGCACCCACTTTCAGTCGATTCTTTTTAATATAAAAGAGACTGCAGGAAAAAAAGCTTTAGAAAATCTATTTCATTTGGCGTCAACACAGAACCGTCAACAAAGGAGAGTCAAACTATACAGACAGCTTACACATTCAAAGCTAAGCATGAATACCAAGTGACGGGAGCCGTCTGTAATTAAGATACTTCAAATGTGAAGACATTCCATTCATATATCTTTCAATGAGGGAGTAATACTTCTTAATGACTGTGTCTCATTGACGCTCAAGTGTCTCGAAGCCAAAACAGTGCCAACAAAGCAATTGCCTATTATATAGGAAGAGATAATGTTTTATTACCCGATTTGATTACAATGGATAAAGGCAGGAAATCCCCCAAAACCATGATTACAAAGCATTCATCTTTCAGTAAGGATTAATAGAAATAGCTCTGGTTTCCGTGGCCGCATTCTCACAAATATCAGTCTCAAGAATTGCTACCAGACACCATAAACTCTTATTTGACTGCATTGCACGTCTTTGATTCCATAACAGTTTTTTTTAGCTTAAAAGCTTCTATAACACAGATGCATACAAATATCAAATTCATTGTTAAGTTTACATCTGCTAAGCAGGGGAACAACTTGCTGCAAGCTGTGAGATGTTACGTTCTTGACACACAATGACAAATAATTAAACAAAACATATTTTCTTACTTACATCTAGTGCAGATAGTTTGGATTTGGTCCAGGTAAACAACATATCTGCAACACTAGACTCTACTGGAGGTAAAGCTGGATTTGTAGATTTGTGTTAAAGGCTTACAGGGTAGCTATGGAGCTAATGCATGTAGCTGCTGCACCTATGGTCATAGGCTGCAGCATAATCTAACACACCTTCTCAAAGCTGTAACGGCTGGGGGGTTAAGGTTAGGGTTATAATATTGCCATGCATACTGTAATATTAGCAAGCAAGTCCTTTTTGGATACTGTATTTGGACATAAGAAAAGGGACACCAAATATGGAGACCAAACTTGTACTCCAAGGATTATCCTTTTAAAAGGAAGAAGTTAGTATATAAATATCTGAAGTTTATAGTCTATCTACAACAAAGTAAGTGAAACATGTCATTTTTGTCAACCAAGGAATCAAGTTCCACCGACTTGTATAATTGTAGCAGTTCATGTTTCAAATAGTGGACGTGTTTTTGAATGAAAATCTACATTTAAATGGTTTATAGTATACAGACTGCCCTCACAGCGCTGAGCCAAGTGCACTGATCACAGCATCACAGGCCAGACACGTAGAGTGCTACACAATGCCAAAGTGCATAGTCACACCTGAGAGCGAAAGCCACACACACACATACACACTCACACACACAAACACACACACAAACAGACTCAGACACAAACACAGACATAGACATAAATATACAGAAGCCATAAAAACAGACAGACCGAAATACACACACACACACACACACACACACACACACACACACACATTAGCACACACTTTCATAAACATAGACATAGTCAAACACAGAGACAACTATAGCAGACAGAGACACACTGAGCCCTCAAGGTATTCACTGTTATTTTTTCTGCCACATGGTTTCTCCAAATGTGTTAGTTTTACCTGAGAAATAAAGACAGAGCATCGCACCAGTAAGAGCTGGTTTAATGTGGCCAAAACTGTCTAGTCACGTTATTTCATCGTGATGGTCAGCTGTAGGCAGTAGCCGCAGGCCGTGTGTCGCCTGCGAAGACCAGCATGAAAATGTTAGCTTAAGGAGAAGCCTCTGCAGCCAACAGACAGGCCAGTTTAGACATGCACCACTCACAGGCTTAAATCAAGCTTAAGTAAGCTGTATGTCAAGAAGAAAATGAGTTAAAGATTTTAGGTTAAAAGGGGTTGCAGTACAGATCTGTGTGCATGCACGTAGGACAGGCCTGACCTACTTCATAATGTTTGCAATGGGCTTGAATAAGAACGTATGTCAGTATGTTACTTGAACCACTTGTTCATTCTTTTGCTATTTAGTGTATCAGTGACTGATTATATGCATGGTTTGTGATGCAAAGTGTTATTTTATTTAGCTATTTCGTACAAGCTAAAAGCAAAATGTTGGACCCGATGCAGGTGAAATAAAACATTCTGCATGGATTTATGGGAGAATACAGTCAACACTGTTTGATTCAATGCAGACTTTCCTGGCTATTTCCCTGCTAGATCTCACTGCTTTAACACTACACATTCAGCGTGCCAGGGTTCAGTTGGAAGGAAACCACCGGATCTACGACAACTTGCACTGATTTGATGTGAGAAATTGAAAAATGCTGGACCACATATAAATATTTGACCCTACAGGATAGAGCAATAATCATGGGTGTGTTTACCAAGCAAAGAAGGTCCTTTGTTTTGGAAGTTGGACTCATACAACTACTAATATTCAAGATATTTTAGCTTCTGCTGCAACAATATTGACCATTTGCAACCCTCTAGAGGTACCTGCAACTGTAGGTTGTTCCTATAACCCAACTCAGTAAAAGGGGATAAAGCTTCTAGCCAAACATATTGCATTTTGTTGTATAGTAGTGTGTTTTAAGTAGTGTATTTCCCTTATTACCATGGATAACTGGTCAAATGACAGCCTGATGTCTCATTGAGATATCTGTAGTGCAACTGCAGTTGAGCTTGATAACAGAAAAAAAAGGTCATCGACCCAAAACACTGCAACAGTGCACATCAGATTTGATCATACAGGACATGACCAACTGAAACAGGAGAAAATGTGGGTCAGCTTTAGGGAAAATACATGATAACAATCACAAATGTGTATTTAAACACACAGAATTTCACAGACTGATGCTATATAGTGCATTTTAGTTACTGAACTCCTCAAGCTATGACGTAACCATCATAAGAGTGGAGCCTTTAGAAAGGATGGACAAAGATGTACAGAGAAGAAGAGAAAAAGAAGTCAGGTGAAGCGCTGACCTCTAACGCCGGCCACCCTCGACTTTCTCTGCCACGCTCTTTCACACACACACATAAGCATCTATACACACACAGAAGACCTTAGTAACTGTTGCTGTTTGGCATTCTCTTCACACAGAGCCCACCACCACCTCCAGCCAACCTTTGCTCCCGCGACTGCACATGGTGAGCACACCCACACCTACACACATAAATATATACATATTTGGAGATACAAGGGACCGAGACAGTCAGCTCATTCAATCATTTTTATTCTGACAAGCAATTCACTGCTTGTGCTTTCTCTGAGGATGCGTGTGTTTGTGTGTGTGTGTGTTTGTGTGTGTGTGTGTCCTGGACCCTGATGAAATCGCATTAATCCTCTGTGCCGATAAAGCCCTGTTGGTGGCAGTCCGGGTGGCCCCCAGGACGTTCGCCGCCCGGCCCAGCCAGGACCAGGAGCTGTAAGCTGCTTTCTCTGTGTCAGCCGCCACATGCCGCACCAAGACACAGCCAGCACTGGAGCTAGCAGCCAGTAGAGGACATGTACACACACACACACACACAGGACCAAAAACAAACAAACAGCATGCATGGAAATGCAAGAATACATGTAGAGAGACAGATCTGGAGCTGCATTACACCCTGTATTCTTTAGAAATACACAATGAGACCCACTGTATCATCCTCCCACACTGATACCTACTCAGCACTATACTTTTCTCACTCAGGAGAAGTTTCTCAACCCTCATGAACCACCTTAACAACAAGAACCTCCTCTTGGCTCCAGAGCCTGTCTGGAGTGGATTGTCCCGTGGTACAACACTGACACCAGCAGGCAAACATTAAGAACTGCGTGCAGAAATCTCTTAAGGTGGACCAGTGTGGATCGGGTTCAACAGACTGAATGCTTTGGAGAACAAATAAAGTTGTGGCTGGTGCTGAAGTGATACCCTCACTTAACATGAAATTAATAAATAAGGATTAGATTTGATGAAATTATTCTTTGTTTCATCTTAATCAGGTCACCTTTAAAAAAAGGAGTGAAGGTGCTGTTCACTGTCTCACCAAAAGAGTGAAAATGTCCTCTGAGGTGGTAAGAAGGGGTCAGATACTCAGTGGCCTCAAGGCTCTTCACACACACACACACACACACACACACACACACACACACACACACACACACACAGAGCGCCAGACAGCCACAGGGATGCCAGCCAAGCCGTACATGATGGATGCTGTTTGAAATATCTGCCTTCAGCCAAAGTAAATTGTAAAGCATGTGTATCAGCACAACCCCAGAGTCACCCATACACACATCCCACAGGGCGACTGCTGAGGAGTTGCTGGGTCAGTCAGATGACACACAGATGTGTATTTGTGCAGGTCGTGTGCAGGAAAAGGTCAAGTTCAAGTAATTATTTCTCCATAGTTGTTCATTCATATCAGTTTACAGCCATTTGCTGCAGAGACAGCCATATATGGCAAAGTCGATAACATGAACTAAAACAGAAATACATGTTTGGCTTTAGGGTTGCAGTGATCTTAAAATACACTGAGGGGAATACACATCTTGTTTTTCCAGCTTACAGTAATCCTTAATGCCACTTTGTGTGATTCTACAGTGATGAAAGACCTCCAAGATCAAGCACATCAAACTAATAACCAGAGGGACCTTTGGGGGAGAGACATAGAGAGGTAGAGATAGAGGGTGGTGGTGGTGGGTGGACGAATTTTAAAAAAAAAAAAATATTAAACAAAAATAGCCAAAATCAGCGAAAGG
>JAVQJL010004388.1:0-16299 GCA_036024295.1 Nannoperca obscura
CTTTAAAGTTAAGACTAGTTTAAAGTCATCTTCATTGAAAAGTACAGTGCTTTTCCTTCAAAAATAAGGACATTTCAATGTGACCCCAAACTTTTGAACGGTAGTGTATATATATATGATATTAAAATTGAAAAAAAATGTAATTACAGTGTAAGTAAGTAGATTTCCCATCAGTATAACTATTTCATTTATCTTGAAGAATTAAGATGGTGAGTATTACAGAAAATGATATTACATTTGGCTAAAGAATTTAATTTAAATAGAATAAAAATGAAAAGAATTCATGAACATGTAGATTTCCTATTTTGTCAACTTTTAAGACAAATGTGTTTTCTTTTCAGTTTTATGAAATGTCATTCATACATACACTAATTCTTACAATGCATATTTTTTAACATCTGTTATGAAGTAGTTTAACTCCTGCTGTTTGCAGACTAATTCGTATCACTATGGGTTGTATCCAGCAGTATCCTTGATATCATGTCCGTGTTTGGTTATCTGTGTTGGCAGAAGCAAATCTCTGTAAACAGTGTGTTCCTGCGTTGTTGAAGTAGTGGGCGAGACATAGCTGTAACTTTACTGACACCACACAGATCAAAACAACGTTTCACCAACCTACAACTTAAGCAGTTTCATGTCAGCTTCCTCTCACATTAGTTTTAATAGCTTTGAAGCAGGGGCTTTTTACAGAGTTCATAACATCTCCAATGTTTTCTGATTTGTCGTTTGGTAATTATGCACAGTATTTTATGTTAGCAAATGTCGACAGGTCAGTGAAAAATCTTTCTATTTTGCCAATATATTTATAACTTAGTTATAAATAACTAAATTACATCAAACTCAAAAATGTGAAAGGTAATGGCAGCACAAATTAGAGACTTAAATCTAACAACTTTCACTAAATATTTATAATATGCCGTTTGGTATATCTTTCTCTCTCCAATATGTACTGCAGGTGAGAATGACGATGTGAGCCAAAACCCTGTGAGGAAAGCATTAAGGCGAGCAGAGGCACGGCCTAAAAATCTGGCTAAAAGTATGGAGGACATCACAGCATCCTTTTCACCACGTGAGCATGTCCTCAACGTCCATGTCAAATGATCCACTTGCACAGACAATGCACAGATAATTGTTTGATTGTTTCTCACAGGACAGGAAAGAAGGCAAGACCCGACTGTTGACATAAGACGCATCGGTGATGGTAAAAACTGCCCGATCCTTTTCAGTGTGGATATTCAGTTTGTGTCAAATTGGTTAAGATTTTGAGCCTTCTGCTTCCCACTCAACCTCTCTGTAGTGTCATCCATCCCGTCACCGTCTTCACCCTTATTTTCGGACCCAGAGCACCTGAAGAAGATGAGCAAATCCGTTCCTTCGTTCTTACAGAAGGAGGTAAAACCACCCCATCATCTTTTAGTCCTGTAGGTCAAAGATCTGCATCCCCGTGCACGGAGCTTTCTGTGCCTACTGTTTGTGTTTCAGGACATCGGCAGAGACACCGACTCCAACTGCGACGACAGTTACCACCAAGGAAGACTAATGACGGGCAACTCTTTGACTAACCTCACCAGCTCCTCTGGCATGGCTTCTGTGTCGTCTGTACGTTCACACACATCACTTGCGCATGAGCACGCTTCACATTCGAAAACTGCTTTCTTAAAGTGCACCGCTCGTTGGCGTTTCTGCTCAAATTCTGGTTGTCAAGGACATTAACAATTCATTTGTTTTCTTATCGGAGTGGTATCACTGTTTCAGTCAATAAGATGCATGTCATGCCCTTCTCAGTTTATATGAGTTTAAACAATGGCTTTCCATCCCCAACAGACTCATGTTTGGCACCAGATGATCAAGGACACATTAAAAGAGTTTAGCGTAACACTCCTCTAACATTGTCAGACTCACAATGGACAGTTTAAGATTAAGAAAAAGGATCTAAATTGATGCAGCAGAATGACAGTTTTTATTCCACGCATTTTTCTTCCTTGTCAAAATTTGGTGCCCACCTTACCCACAATGCAACTGGACCCAAACTGACACTGCCTGCTCCCTGCTGCCTATGACATCGCTTGAAGCAATTTATCAAATTTAATGCAGCTCTCTGGAGCCCCAAAAGGCTTCATACGTTTTTTACATATGTAGTAGTGCTGCATAAGACACGTTGACGGACACTGATGTGTCGGTGGAGTTCCCCTTTAAGGAGGTACTAATTAGCTCTGTTCTTGACCTCTATCTCTAGCATACAGGTTAGATTTTGCCCAATTGTCAAATAAAAAATGTACGTAATGATTACAGTTATGATTGATGATATAAAATGTTTTCCTACTTTTTCGTGTGTGCTCCTAGCTGAGCGGAAGTGTGATGACCATGTACAGCGGGGACTTTGGGAATGTGGAGGTTCAGGGAAACATCCAGTTTTCCATCAACTACATTCAGAGACTCAGAGAGTTTCACATCTTTGTGTCGGAGTGTCGAGACTTGGCAGCAGTCGACCCAAAAAGGGGCCGCTCAGATCCGTGAGTACTCTACATTAAATATTCGAGGATCATGAGAGTTTGTTTACATGCACTCTTGTATGCTGGTTTTGAGTCTTGGTATTGGTTTTGATCATAGTCCTGGAGTTATGCTTCTCCAAAGATACACGTAAATTTCACCTCAGACCATTTCTGTGTAATGTGCCACAGCCTGCCTGTTTCTGTGCGAGTGCACCAGGTAACATATTTAGGTTTCTAGAAACTTGGATGAAGGCCAAAACCAGTATATGATGTTTACATGCGCAAACGCAATTGGGATACTCCATAAATCTGACTATAACTGGAATACTGATGTCCATGTAAACCCGTTGTAAAACCCTGTGTGGTGGATCAGTCAATAAAGGTCTTCTGCCACAATGGCCAATACTATTTTGACAGAATAACTATAAATGGTTTAGTTCTAAATAAAAGTTATATATACATTTTAATTAATACAATGTCTTTTTTTATAAACTAAACTCTACTATTATACAAAATGTAGAACTGCAAAGATGTGTAGGGTTCCATTTAAAGACAAACATACAGTGTAATAATTATGGTAGAAATAATTCTTGTCATGTATTTTAGTTTACCAGTTGTTGGCATGCAAGTAAGAAAGTACATGTTGGCCACAAGGTGTGACTACTTCTATATAGTATTATATACTTATATACTTTTGTTTTTGCTTTTTAAGGTATGTCAAAAGCTACCTGGTTCCTGACAAAGCTAATTTGGGAAAGAGGAAAACATCTGTAAAAAAGAAGACACGAAATCCAACTTTCAACGAGATCCTCAGAGTAAGTGTCTACTGATGTGATGCCAGCAGTATTAAAATACACAGACACTTTCCCACACTGTAACTATTAATACTTGGCATGTCTGACAATCAACGAACAAAGGCGGCTCACTCTTCCCTGTCCTTACAGTATCGCGTTCGCATGGAGTACCTCAGAACCCAGACGCTCATTCTCTCCGTTTGGCACAACGATACTTTTGGCAGGAACAGTTTCTTGGGCGAAGTAGACGTGGACCTCTCTAAGTGGGACTTTGACCACACCCAGATGAACTACTTAGCCCTGAAAGCAAGGGTAAGAAAAAAAACCCACACGCAGTCGGCATTTGTTTTCTCATCAAATAACAGCGGGTTATCTAAGAATGTGGTCAGCCTGCTCGTTTCCCTGGAGTCTATTTGAGCTGGTTATATCACATGCTCTGTAGTTATTGTATAACCTGTGTACAAAGGAATTTTGTAGCTTCATGATGGATTTTGGGTCTCCTTTTTACGTTATGTACACTCTGTCAAACGCTTTAGACTACATCCTCTATGGCGCCATCAAACGGTCGAGGAGAGATGAGACTAGCCGTACGTTTCCTGCCACAGATCATCCACAGTGAAGGTCTGCACGCAGTTTTATTCTATTATTTAACAACAGAGTTATCTGATATTTTAGTTATCCACAATCCCACCCATTCTATAGAAAAGCTTCTGTAAATATTTGGTACATTTTGTCATTTGTTCTTCAAAGGATTACCTAAGGAGGGTCCAAACACCGGAGAGGTTCACGTTTGGGTGAAAGATTGCAAGAACCTGCCTCTAATCAGGGCCACCATCGACCCATATGTTAAGTGGTATGCACAAAACATTAATCTTAGTTAAAGAAATAGTTACAACAAACAGTATAAACAGTAACCTTATGATTACAGGTGGTCTATTGTGCTGGGCTATTTTTTGCCTAAGTGCGGTGACTTTTTAGTGTCTTCACTTAACTAACCTGTAAAACTACTTATTGTAGTTTTTACACTTTACAATGTGTTGATTTGTGAGCTTTAAAGCTGCCGTAGGCTGATTTTGTCACCTTCGGACAAAGACAGACTGTTTCCAGTCTTTGTGCTAAGCTAACCTTTCCCTATCATTATTTTCATATTTACCCTGCAGACATGAGAGTGAGTATTTATCTTACCATCTGACTTTCAGCAAGAAAAGCAAAAAGTGTATTTCCCCAAATTGTATTCCTTCGAGTATACCAAACCAAACAAACTAACTTCCTCTGTATCAGTCAACATGTTTCCTTTTCCCCCTTATCTCAAGCTTTGTGCTGCCAGACACAAGCAGGAAGAGTCGCCAGAAGACACGTGTTCTGCGGAGGACGGTAGACCCGGCGTTTAACCACACGATGGTGTACGACGGCATCAGAGAAGCTGACCTGGATGAAGCCTGCGTGGAGCTGACTGTCTGGGACCGAGACAGGCTAGCCAGCAACCTGCTGGGGGGCCTGAGGCTTGGTGCTGGAACAGGTACTAGTGGGAGAGGTCCATGTCATTTCAAAATACACAAACTGATGACAAATCTGACTCACACAAGGGTTGTGCTCATGAGCTGGAGCTTTGCGTTGTTTTAAATAGAAACAAAAAAACAGCATTTTCTAACAAAAATCTGGTGTGATTGTTGAGAGAGTCAATTATATCAGTAACATGTCTCATCCAAGAAAACAGACCCGTATGCTCACATACGAAGTCGCATCAGCCAAACACCAAACATGATTGGATGAAAGTAGAAGTGGTATGAGTTCATGCAGCTGTAGCAATCCTACCATTAATTTAAAATTAACATTAATGTAAAAAAGCTGAATATCGTAAAAATAAAACAATGGAGTCAAAGTAAAATCTGATAACAAAGTCCCTAATGAGCTGAGGGTTTTATGGTCTCAAGCTGAAAGAATGCAAAAGTAGTAAATTGAAGTAATAAAGAGCATAGCTTAGTGGTGGAAGAATTATTCAAATCCTTTATTTAAGTAAAAGTGCCACTACAACAATGTAAACATATCCTGTTAGTCCTACATTCAAAATCCTATTATTATATTACAATGAAAATGTACTTAAAGTATCAAAAGTAAAAGTAATCATTATGCAAAAAATGGCCAGTTATATAATTATATATTACATTATTAGATTGTTAATATTGATGTATTAATCAAAGTTGTCTCTGAGTGCCCTGAGATAACTTTGTTATGATATGGCGCTATATAAATAAAAGTGAATTGAATTGTATTATTGAACATATAGCATTTTACTGTAATTGATGTAGAGTTGAGGTGGCTATTGGATAACTGTACCTCTTTGGGCCAAAAGATTTTATTAAAATGAAACCTCTACCAACACATAGACATCTGAAATGTGACCCCAACTAACCACATGGTTGGGAATCACTGGTTTGATATTTAACAATATTGTAATATTGTAAATTCTTAATCTGCAAATAAACTATGTGCATTAACTACAGCTTTCAAATGTATCTACTGGAGAACAAAGTAAATATTCCCCATCTGAAATGAAAAAGAAGAAGGAAGAAAGTGGCAGATTACTGAAAAACTAAAAAGTAAAATACAAGTACCTCAAAATTTGAGTGAATTAGTTGCACATAGTTCCTTTACAGCACTGCAGGTTATTAATGACATGTTAACATTAACAGACATGTTTTAATGCTTGTATTTGTCTGTATGTCTCCCTGTAGGCAGAAGTTATGGAGCAGTGGTGGACTGGATGGACTCAACTCCCTATGAGGTGGCCCTCTGGGAGCGCATGAAGGCCACCCCCAATGAATGGGTGGAGGACGTTCTCCCAATAAGAATGTTGAACTCTGCCAAAACTGCTTTCAAATAAGTAAACGTATGCCAAACTGACATACTGCAAAGACAGTATATGTGTGGAGGTAAAAACTGTAAGGATCCAGAGCATTTATTTAAACTAAAAGTCAAGAAAAAGCTTTCTATTGATTTAAAAAATCTGATGAAAAGTAAAGTAAAGGCACTGGAGAGACAATTGGAATCATCCACGTGGCTGTAATTTTATAGCAACCTGTGGTTCCACCTAACAAAGCAACGTCCTAAAAATGTGCTATTGTGAACACTTTGGGATTACTGTTGAAACTCCACGGGTGATAAAGAAAAAAAGGAAATAATGTAAAAAAAACACCTCTGGAGAGTCCACAGACTGGCACAGCTGTGAGCTTTTATTCAGGAAGGAAATAGAAATGCAAGATACCTGCTGGTATACAGTATGTGTTGGCTTTTGCCTTTTTGAAGGTGTTCAAACAAGAATGTCAGTGGACAAAAGGCAGCACTGAGGCACACAAGGAAATGTAATGAAGGAACCATCAATCATACCACAATAAACCCTTAAAAAAAGGAGTAAAAACTGGGGCACATATAACAAAAGAAACAAAGTACTAAAAAGCACAGGCAAGTCTGGCAGATCATCTGTAGTTTTAATGAATAGCCACACGAAGAATGTTCTTGATTACATTGCCTAATACACAGTATATAAATATCTAAATTATCAAGATATAATACCAGTTAGCTTTTTGTTAGGCTAATATTGACCAACATCAACAGTAAGAAATGTGATGACAAACAGTGGAAACTTTACTTTGAAATAGCAAAGGAACATTTCTGCACAAAATCTGAAACTTCGGATGACTTCAGTGAGTGGGTGATGTTTTTTTATCCCACTACCATAAAGCCTTGGTCTCTCATCTGTAGATCTTCATTAAATAATTTAACTTTGGAATGTCCTTTTTTAATCAATAATAAGATACTGGGTAATGTATTTGTCATTGAACAAGACCTTTAAGAAATCTACCCTTTGTTCAATCTATCTTAATGTCACCTCAAACTGTCCCAAACTACCTTTTATTCACTTCTGAAAACCAGACTAACTCTTATTTTGACAGTATTGTTATAAATCTATATGAATTTCACAGCATATCTGACGTGTGATGAAATGTTGCACTTATTATGTTAAGCACAAGTGGGATTAAAGACATGAAATGCACAATAAATGAAAAACTTTCAATTTTTCTTTTTTGTGAAAGATCCGATAAATGTCAGTGGTAGACTGGAGGTTACAATCTACATCGTTATAAAGACTATCATGAGAGGTAAAGAGACGCTCTCTCTCTCTCAGGGGACATGGCTGGTTTTCAGGTAGAGAAACAAATAGTTAAGCAGCTCAGCTATGATGGACCTGTGTGAGAATAGAAGACAAGAAGCATTAAGACTTCATTGCATCAAGGTACACGTTGGTACCATTAAAGGAGGCAAATTAGAAATGAATCTTAAGACAGTTTTGTTGGTCTACACACCTCATTGTCCCAGCCCACTTGTACAGGTGCACACATACCAGTCCAGTAACTGTAACTCTTATATTTTTCTACATTTCATTTCATTTACAATGATTAGTACAATTTACAGCTCCAGGTTAATGGGGCTTCTCTATGAGACAGGGTGTAAGATGTAAGAGCCATCTTAGGGCCTTTAGTGGTAGATATTACCAAACACATTTGTAATTATTTAAATTACCACTACTCTTGTTGAGATCTGTACATAAGTATCCAACTTGACTTACATCAGACGGTTTTTCCTCATTTACACCCAGCTCTTAGTTTTCTGTCATTCAGCCTGTTCAGCCACAACATTAGAGACAGTCAAAGTTAAGAGTTTAATGTTGTGTTTTATCAAAGAATACTAGAGTACTTTCTTCATCATTCTCATTGAAAACATTTTAAAAGTACACCATTTCTAAGATGAATTCATTTATTAAATACTTAAATATGACTCTTGACAACATGATTAAAACTAACAATTATAATACACAATTCTTGTACAGATTCTGTGCCCTCATCTCCACATTAATAAACTATGTAAATTATACTGATTAGAAAGCTGCAAGCCTAGATTACCGCTGACCACCTTGTTATTATGTATGTGAAATGGAAAAGATAAGTAGTAGTTTGACAGTATGTTATTTCTGCTATTGTTCTGCTTGTTTTACTATATCTGCAGCACAACGGCAATGCTTTGTAGATGGTGAAGTATTAAACTGGCGGTTTTGGAGATAGTTGAAGGGACTCTCAGTCAGTGGATGTTGCTGAATGATTGGTTTTCTCTATCTGATGTAAAATGCAAAGTAAACAGCCATGGCGACCAGGAGGATGGCGAGGATGACGATGCAGACAATTACAGCCACCACAGGGCTGCTGTAGTTCTCAGATGGCATTCCTGTGTGAGAAGAAAAGCATGAAGATATCAGACAATAGTATACTTCATGTGTATATCCATTCATGTTGTTAATTACTGACTGAGCAAGTAGTAGTCCATCAAATACATATTTGCTGCTCCTCACATTTCTTTGGCCCAGGCCATAACAGTACTTTCAAAATGTTACATAAAATTCAGATACTTACCAGACAAAGACAAGGGGGTTTGAGTTTCCACTGAAAAATCAAACCAAAATTATAATCAGTAATTGACGGGATTCATTTTTTGTTTTGTCACTGATAAAATCTACTGATTAAACGAATAAGTTGACATTTTGGGACATGCGTTTATACGCTTTCTTGCCAAGTTAGATTAAAACACTGCTACCACTCTCATGTATGTATGGTGAATTTAAAGCTACCACCAGCAGTCTGTCTGTGATATATATATCATTTTCTATCTGTCTCAAAAGACAAATACAGTTTATTCATTAGGTTTAAACATGAATCATCAACCATGCACAATGTGCACATTTTAAGGTAATATTGTTTATTTTAGCATGTGTATCCTTATTCACCATGTAAGATCTCCTTATGTAAGGATGTAGGGATATCTTTGTTTATTAGATTTTGCCCTAAAGACGCACCAATGGTCTGTTTTCCCACAACAATAGCCGGCGAAGTGACTGTAGCGTTGTCCGTCGACTCCGGGGCCTCTCTCTTTCTCCTGTTTTTAGAACTTCCACAGTTCTGTTTAAAATGCATAAAGCCAATCAGAACTCAGATGTATGAATTAGCTGCAGTAATTCATTTGTGACATCTTAAAATGATGTTACAACTTTTAAATAAACTCTGGTGTCTACTCACAGGCAGTAGTGCGCTACACGAGGACACCTCACAGAGTCTGGTGATGCAGTGCAGGTAGAAAGTGGAAATTGACAGATTTTTGTGCTCCACGAATCTGAAGGCCTCAAAGGAGAATTTTGCTGTCTGAGACTGCCCATTGAGATCCACCTTAGTTTGTGCATCACGTGTACACCTTGGGTGAAAAAGAGACAGGGTTTGACTGCACATGGGAAAGTATAAAGAGCTAGCTTGGGAGTTAAGTGTCAGAAGAAGTGGAAGGTACTATAGGCTATAATAAACAGCCTTTTATGTTGCACATATATGAAACTCACCCAACAAAAAGGTCATAATAGGATTTGAGCATGGGATCTGGCTTTGTTGTAGCGTAGCATCTATCCAGCAGCACGTTGAACCTGCAAAGACAGACATGTGAATTTCACGTGTCTTTTCTTGTTAATGTAACTTGTGGTTTACTGTAAACTGTCAAAGCTTAAATACCTGTCTGTCAGATTGGTAGCCTGAACTGCAACATAAATTTTGGTCTTCAGGTCGAGTCCTGTTTGTGGGATAGTAAGCAGCTCTTGGTACAGTGGATCCTGTTCAATGGAAAAGTAAGAACAAAATCAAGTTATATAATGTTGAAAACTACCAGCTGTACAATTGTAAAAGCTAGAGCAAGCCTTACTTTGAAGAGCTGCACACTCAGTGTGCTGCGGAAGGTACCATTGTTGTCTTTTATGGCAAGATTCACACCTGATCTGTTTTAAATGGAAAGAAATTCATATTACGCATTGGAAAATGCTAAGTCCTGCTTATTTCACATGCAGCGTAGGTGTTCATTCTGGGTGTCGCGTGACATACTTACACGGAAACTTCAGTGTTGTTCAGGAGATACTGCATGGGGTAGAGGCAGGAGAACTTGTACAGGATCTGCGGGCGATAGGTGATCATACCAGCAGTGGGGTCTATAGAGATAACAGTGCCTGAGATGTTGACGTACTGGACATTTGAGAAGTCAGCAAACTCTCCAGTGCCAACTTGACTGATTATCTATTGAAAAAACAAACATGTATTTCAATGAAATCAGACACGGTATGTTTTCAGACATAATGACTTTCCAAACCTTTGGTTTTCATATAAAGCTATTCAGTTCCATCAGAATTTACCATTGTAAAACTTACCACAGGACACTATACGTTCTATACCATTATAATATTCTTATGTACTGGAAAATCTTTTTAATTGTCAAAGAAAATATCAGGTAAAGCTATTGTGACGAATACCTTAAAGTTATTATTGCAGGATGAGATGGAACTATCGTTTAAGGGGAATCTGAATTTTAAGACTGGTGGTACAGCTGTCCAATCAGGAGTCCCAAAACACTGAGGCGTGTTTATCTGATTATTGAGAACCATCAGAGACTCGTTGTAAAGAGCTTGGTACATTGGGCAAATGTAGATGCTCAGGTCCATATGCTTGGTGCCGCAGATCACAGTTATGTCCGAGTTTGCTGGGAGAGATAAAAAACGGAGGATGTAAATCAAACTGCAATGGAAGTACGAAACAACTGATTAAAGAACATGTCAAAGAAAATGCCACAAACTTGGAGGTCTGTTGGTTTCGCTAACAATGCAAACATCTGGTGTCTGTGCCTCGGTCCTCAGAATGAGGCCAAGCTGGAACACGAGGAATACCAGCCTCATTGTTCTGAGGTTGCACCTGTGAGAAAAAAGCAAAACACAAAGAACTAAAGCATTCACCATCTTCTTTCAAGACCAAAGTTCTTTGAAAGAAAATAACTATTTTTTAACACCAAATATGCCAAATCAACCTTCCTGTATGCGGAAAAGCCTACAAAGGTGTTACTTAATTATGCGAAAAACAGTACTCTCACTTGAAAGAAAGAAAAAAGACCTTTTGCTGTGTTATGTCTTTGAATTGTTATTTTCAGAAGACAAAAAAAGTTCCTTGACGTGAAACATCTTTCAATTCAGTTGCATCTTTGAAAAAGTTTTTTCATAACAGTCGGTAAAAATACCAACTGTGCTTTGTCATAAACACATTCTGCATTTAGCAAATCAAGAAAGATTTGAAAGACTATTAAGATAGTCAAAAAGCCATTTTACCAATTTAAATATTTTCAATAAAGTATAGTCTTTTTCATACAATATACTATTAATAATATAACCTAAAGTATTAACACTAGACAAAAGAGGTGCTGAAGTTATTTTTGTGACTCACCTGTAAGTCTTCATTTTGTGTCTTGATATTGAGCCACCAGATCACTCCATTTATACTGCACCACAGGGGCGGGCGAGGGAGTCTCAGACAATAGACCAACATGACCAGCGCCTTTGACATCTTCTTCTCTTCCGAATAGTTTACGGAATTTAATTTCATTTAATTTTTAATTTCACAGTTTACGTTAAATGTTGTTGAATAACAATTCATCTAACATGAAGGCACTTTACTGGTGTAGTAAAGTAATGGTGTGAGATAATAACACAATGTTTGTTTCTATAGATATATACAAAAAGTGAAATGTGAAAATGGACTGGGGCTTTAGAGTTAATTTGTCACTCCATTACAGGAGGTGGTAGCTGGACGGCATGTAACTAAAGACAGATATTTAAACCAGATGCTTTTTTCTTGAGAGATTAATGAGTTCCCTGATAAGTTGTGGCATTTAAAACCAAAAATGTGCTTTGTGGATGTGTATTCTGTGGGAATATGGATGTTTGCCAGCAGGGCGTCAGGATAGATTCGGACTGTGTGTCCTCTTGTTGCCACATTTACAGCAGTCAGCTTTAAACTTCCAGTAAGGCATTAGAAATCGTGTCACCTTTGATGTGGCTTAAAATATATCTTTATATGTAAGCTAATGCAGGTTCAATGCCTGGTAATGATGTTGTGCAGTGGATAAACACTTAATTGCTGTCTTGGGTATGGGCAGGGGGTTGCACAGGAAACCATAATGTACACAAACAAACTTTACATAGGCCTATGGAAAAGCGTGTTCTCTTTAGAGATCTTAAGATGTGATAAGAGTCTCATTATTGTTCTTATGAGTAGGAGTTTTGTAATGGATCAGTTTTTGTTATGGCCTCAGGGTGTACATAGAAAATATGTGTGCTGTTTTGTACGGAGTGTGAATAAAAGACACACCCATCTGAGAGAAATCCAGAGTCTTTTGTGAAGCATCAAGACACGAAAAGGACTCCTGAGTAACTCGGGTCCCAACAGAACAGCATCACAATACACCATGAGGGTACAGTCTGAAAAAGGTGCTTGTTAGATTACTTCAGACATATCCGGTTTCAAATGGCAATTTTAATCTCTCCTTTGTTGTCTAAATAAGCATTTGTCCGCATGCAATGCCATCGGTGTTACTTAGGGCACATTTCTTTAAAACCTGGACTCAAATGAGGTAAGTGTGGTCACCCTTGGGAACTAATGATACTAACTTAGTACAGCCCCGGGCACATTTAGGTCAGGACCCATGAATGAAAACATCAATGTTTCATATTAAAAAGGAGAGGACAGACAGTCTTTTAAATGTGCAGCTCACACAAAATGTAGTTCTTTAAAGAATCAAAGTCATGATGACTCATGACTCAGCCTGGACGTGTAAACTGATGACTGATTGATAATGACTTCGATTTTGAGTGTGTTGAAGCTTGAGGATGATTTTGATTTGATCGTCGCATAACAGTGTTGGTCGACACATTACAGAGGGAGTTTGAATATTGAAATTTTTAATTAGAAAAAAACGAAGGCTTATGCTACTTCCCTGACATGGTGTTACCTGGAAATTTAAAAAAAACAAGATATTTTGAGAGCTTTGCTGGGATGTATTGAATACCTTATCACAGATATATCAGGCTATATATCAGCCAAATAATTCACACAAAATAACCAGCGGAGACTATCGAAAAAGTAGTTTTTACACTTTTTGTTGAACAATCCAGATATAAGCTGTTAAATCCGCTATAAGCAAAATGTATAATACAGATTTAATGTTACAAATGAAGATGGTGTGAAAGGGGTCGCTTGAGGTGATGAATCTACAGAGAATAATCACATCTGCAGCTTCTCTCGGCTTTATAGCGAGTTTCAGCTCACCATCAGCTTTACTGTTTTGTTCACTCTCACTGCTCTCATAGCGTTGTTTTAGGCCGAAGATGGCAGATGTTTTCATCAAAAACGTTCTAAAAACCCACGTTACGCTGTCTGCTCAGCACCAAACAGCAGACAGACACAGCGACTAGCTGGAGAACATGGCATTAAGCAGCTAAAGAGCCTGATATTTTGTTTGTAGAGACCAAAAACAGCTAAATATTGGAATATTGGTGACCAGAAACACGACTACAAATGAATGATGATGTTGCTCCATAACTGCCTGATGTGTAAATAAGCATCTGTTTGTTAACACATCACCAGTTTTATTGGCAGTATAACAGTAAACCAAGCCCAGGGTTTGTTACCAAACTGGTTGATCTGTGACCCACTTGTTTTTTTTAAAAAGGGGATCCACCCTAACCTGACTCTTTATTCTCACATGGATATTTGGTGTTGCGTTCCATATCATGTCGTTTTTAGAGGTATTCACCTATTTTTAAGTGTCTTTAATGGTTCTAAAGGAGCTTACTGGGTTTTAACCTGGCACTTTTAGGTGTGGTAAACCTTTTCCTTTCTCCCAGAGTGCTTATTCTTGCACTGACTGCAAAAAGTTACACAATACTTGGACTCTCCTTTTTCAGTGGTGGAAGAAGACCTTATCAATATCACAGTGTAAAACATGGGCTACTCCATTACAAGATATGCATTCCAAATCGTAATACATCACAATGACCTCTCTCAGAGTGTTATGTGTATACAGTATGATGAGGCCATGGCGATGATATTTTTTACTTTCTATAGTGTTGGTACTGTGAGATAACGAGGCATCATATTTTATGATATATTTTTTTTCCAAGACAATTACCCAGTGGTTCCCAAACTCTTTGACTTCTGAACCCTTAAAATTAAAAAAATTAATGTCTACTTGTGACCCCTCATCACATGTTATGGCATTTAACAGTTGAACCAAAGACAGATTTTAGTAGTGTTCAACAACAGCAAATACATTTTCTGAATTCTTACAAACCTACCAAATAACCAATCAATCCATTAATCAACAAAAAGAATGAGCAGATTAATCAGTTAACTACTACAATAGTCAATTTTTCTGCATTGAGTAATTTTACTTATAATACTAAAGATGACAAGATGACATCTTCCAGATCACTCCAAAATATTTCCCACCAGTGCTCTGTACTCCTCCTTCCTCCCATCACTTATACACCCAACCACTGCAGAGTGAAATTTTTACTTGTAATTTAATAATTTTTTTAGTGTGGCATTTGTACTTTTACATGTTGAAAATGATCTGAATACTTTCCCCACCACTGTAATATGCAGTGTCTGAGTAATTGCTAGAAGCTACCACGCAGATCTAACCAGATATAATTTATCCCAACATCATGGTAGCAACTGCAGCTGAAATCTACAAGCAGCATTTTTAATTGGTCCGTTTATTGAGGCAGTGGTATTGATGGAAGGTGATTGGCCAGCGTCGCTCCGCCCGTGTTCTAGAGTGTTCGGAGTGAGAATGTTATGGAGGAGGCGCGGCCGCTCCCACTCACAGACAGCCGGGATCGGGACCCGTCACGCGGACAGTGACTCAGTGTGAAGCCAGCCTGCAGTATTAAAAACAACTTTAACGATAAGCCGATAAAACGACATATTCTGAATAAGCGAAGGTGAGTATAGCTAGGTGAATAATGTATTGTAGTAACTTTTATTATAACTACAAGAACGTTACATTTAGCTTATTAACGTTAACCACGTTAATCTTTCGATAACTTCATCAGTGCCAACGGCTTCTCAATATACGTTAATAATAAGGCAAACACATAAGCTAGCTAACAATGTTTGTTGTCGGGTGTTGGCACCCATTTGCTATTATTCAGACATAGCTGCACGTCTCTTGATTTACACCAGCTTCCCTGTTTACCAGATGCTGCAAGCGCTAACTTGTTGACATATTATCATGAATATTAACCTGTTTGACATTTAGTTTACATGAAAGTTAAAAGAACGTAGCTAACAACAGGTATGAAATGATGCAGTTAAAAAGCTGTTTTCTTTCCGCCGCATCAGATTGCGGCTCGCGCTTGCATGATTTGGTTTGCAAAGTTGCTAATATGTGTTGAGGTGATGCAAAGCTGCATAATATGTTATATAACGCCTTGCAAATCGCGTACAACTTACAAGGGAGCGAAAGGAACGGTCTAGAAAGTTATCGGGCTCCTAACATAGGAAGTGAGCTGCTGCGGATAGCTAGGCTAATGGTGCAGCACAGCATGCTGCACTGTTGTTGCTCAGTGGCTGCCAAACTTTTTCTTTTAAAAACCCCCTTTTGGTTAAAAGAAATCACCCCCTAAACCCTGAACCAAATTACTTGTGCACAGCTATTAACAATAGTTGGCAAACCACAATAACAACAGGATGAAGTATTATCTTAAACATGAACTTGCATGTTTCTCATCAGTTTCTGTCGTGCAAATTAAAAATGCAAGTCATATTTACCTGCTATGTTTGACACGGAGCTTAAGAGAAAGGTAGGCTTCCTCGTATTTCTGATTTGACTGACACTTTTGCTTGATGAACATCACCTGTTTATCTTTTCTAATGTGAATAATATTTTCATTATCAATTAATGAAATCATCAGACTATAACGTGTCAGGATAAAGTTAAAGCTAGCTCGTTAAGTGTTCCCACTCTGATGCCTTCACATGTTGTGTTTATTTTCTGTTCTGTTTGTTGTTTTGTGGGGGGGGGGGGGGGGGGGGGGGGGGGGGGGGGGG
>JAVQJL010004391.1:0-11731 GCA_036024295.1 Nannoperca obscura
GGGGAGGGTATGTTGATGCCTACCAATAAGAGGGGAGGGTATGTTGATGCCAACCAATAAGATGGAAGCCTTAAGGTCCAAACGTGTTAAGACGTTAAAAATGAACGTCTTAACACGTACATTTTTAACATCTTAACACGTTCATTTTTAACGTCTTAACACGTTCATTTTTAACGTCTTAACAGGCACGTCAAAGTAGAGGTTTTGGTCCATTTGGCCTTCCATACAGGAAGCTAGCTGGTCGGCTAACTTCGTTAACTAGCGAACGTAACCTGGTCAGCGGCCCGCGTGTTAAAGACACACAAATAAAGAATTTAATTTATTTAATTAATTTAATTAATAAATCAAAAGGTACCTCGGCCGCACGCAGGTCCACGCTTCCTGGCCGGTCATCGTTACGTTACGACCTGACGGCGGCGACACCTACGCCCCCTTAACCTGGCAGGAGGAGGCAGCTTCCGGTCACACGTTTCTAAATAAAAGACTCCCGGGAAGACACTTCCGGGTAGTAAAAAATATTATGTATATAATTTTTAATCTTTATATTTTATTTAATATAATTATTTAAGCAGTTTTTAATCACAAATGGAAACAAAACAACATTTTTCATGAAACTACTGGCTTTATGATTGATAAATAATCATAATAAGCCTCTTGAGTAGAAATAAAGTGTTTAAAGCAGTCCTGATCAAACTGACAGCAGGGTGTTTGTGTGCTTTAAGATAAATCAGAAGTACAGTAAATGAATAAATCTCCTTGAATCTGATCTCCAGTCTTCATCAATAGAGCCTCAGGAGTAGATGAGCAGATCTGCTTTCTGTTTAATGTGTTTCTGTTTCTTTCTCTGGTTTAACTGGAGGTCTGCAGCTGAAGAGCAGAAAGCTTCAGTAAATCCTTCCAGGTGACAACAACGAGTGTGCAGGACACAACAAGCTGAGCTGTGTATTGTGATCTCAGCGAGCCACCAGACTCTGCAGGACAAGTGAGCGATTTAAGGACGTGTGAGATGGAAATGAAGCAGAGAGGAACGGCTGCAGACCGAGGCTGTCGAGCAGCAGGAGAGTTCACACTGCAGACACACTCGCTAAATGATCACGTGTGTTTTGTAAATTAAACGTTTGATTAGTCGCTTTGTGGATTCTGAAACGTGAAGACGTTGGAGACGTTAAACTCTCAGCAGGGACTTTTATTCCTTCAATCACCTTCGATTTGTTCCTGAAGAGTCTCTAAAACTTCCTGTCACATCTTGGAAGTCCAGTAAAGGCTCATTGAAATACTTTTATTTTACATTTAAAGCCACTAAGCTTTAATTGTAGGCCTTTAAAATCCCTCAAAATAACCCAAAAAGTTACTTAAACTGTAATTCTGTACCGTTGAAGGTCCTTAAACTCTACTTTTACACCTTAATGCCCTCAAAATCCCTTAAACATTCATTTTAATTTAGATAACAGTAACTTAAAGTCTGTAAAACCTTAATTTTTCTACTCAAACTCATTTAGACCTGAAAATCCCCTTAAATCTCTATAACAACCCCCTTAAATCTCTATTAAAACCCCCTTAAATCGTTATTAGAATCCCCTTAAACGTTTGACATTACATTAACTAAAGTATTGATGTGATCTGAGAGTCCATCATGTCACTTCAACTAATCACAGACTGACGATCACTCATCAATGAACCAGTTGACACCAATCAGCTGATCAGTAGTTTCACATGAATCTCAGGAACTGAAACCTTTAAAAGACAAAAGCTTTTTGTTCTTTAAATCATGTTTGAATTGAAATCAGGATCATTTTCTGTCAGTTTGTTCATTAAATTTTATTTTCTTAACTTTCATCAAATCAATGAGTGATGATCAACTGATCACTCATCAATGAACTGATCAGCTCTTCATCAATGATACTGAGAACTAAAGTCTTTTTACCTCAAAAACACCTTAAACTTCCTGAAAACCCTTAAACTTTCATTTAAAAACGTCTCTTAATCTTCTAAACGTCATACATTTAAAGTTTTTATAACTTTACTTTTAAATGTTTTAATACTTTTAAAGGGGAACAGGGATTAAGACTGAAGTATCAATTGGCATCACTGATTGATTTATCACTGATCACTTTATATCCAATCAGCACTTCACACTTGTCATTAATGCTGCTAACGAGCCTCATCAATAATCAATAATCACTGACTCTCGTGACATTGACTGAACTTTACAGACTTCATGATGATGCAGGATCCGGATCAGACCAGCAGGGGGCGCACCAGGACCAGAGGAAGACTGCTCCTCTTCATCAGCAGCAGATGACTGAATCTGAAGTTCACTTAATCAATCATCATCAGCAGCTGTCAATAATCCTGGAAACTCCTTAAACTCTTTTCAAAAACCTCCCAAATCTTTCATTTTCCACCTTAAAACTTCAGCTTTAACTTACAAAGAGTTTCCAGGAGTGAGTCATCAGAGGAGAGCAGCTTTGTTTCTGGGTTATAGTAGGTTCAATGTCTGGAAACCCCTCAAGGATCCCTCAAGAACCCCTCAAGGACCCCTCAAGGACCCCTCAAGAACCCCTCAAGAACCTCTCAAGGACCCCTGCAAGAACCCCTCAAGAACCCCTCAAGGAACCCCCATGAAACGTCCAGAAGCCCCAAAACTCCTTCATGTGTCACCAAAACCCCCTTAATGACCCCGAAACCTTCAACCTTCGCCCCCCCCCCCCCCCCCCCCCCCCCCCCCGGCGCCCGGCGCCCCCCCCCCCCCCACCCGGACCACTTCAGTGCTTTCACTTATTTGTGGTAAGAAAAAAGAAAAAAGAAAAAGGAGAGTCTGCACTTTGTATGTTTCTGATCGTAGGCCATTTAATCCTGTTAAAACCCTTTTAAAGCCATTTAAAGCCATTTCCCTTGGCATGGCATAAAGGGAGGGAGTTGTGCCTGCCTGCAATAATATACTGCATTGTCATCCAGAACAATTATTTCCTTTTTTAGCCCAGTCTGGCTTATCCAGCTATTATACTGGGAGGGAAAAAGGGGGACCAGAGAGACACAGCAGCAGCAGCAAGTGACAGAGAAATGCAGTAATCTAATTATTCAGCAGTGAAATGTCCCAAACACACCAAAAACAGTATTTCAAAGTGAGGAAAAAGGGAGAGGTGGTGCGGAGGCTTGTGTTTAAATCATGATATGCAGCGTATGCACTTTCAATGCCCAATCTGCTGTCAGCTTGAAAAATTATCAATAATCAACAAACCTTTCCTCAAGCCCTCCAGTAGCAGAGTAAAGGGAAGTTCACACACACTCCTGAAACAGGTCAAAATCCAGTATTTGACCCAAAACATTATAATGTAAAACTAGTTTGAAGCATATTAGGTATCTTATCTGAAGATTTACACCCAACACATTTCAATGTTATATTCTGAAATGAAACACTTTATTCATGTATTCAAAAGATCTTGAGGAATTGTGTTACTTCAGCTGTGTGATCTTTTATCCATTCATCACAGCACCCCAGGGGAGGACTTCATCACTACAGGGAGAAGAAATGATCATTTCATAATCACATAATAAGATGCCAGAGGGCACAGCAGTGGACCGCTGCTGCTCAGCAGATCGATTTGAAACACATTCATACAAGTGAAGATTCCCACCAGTCAAATAATAAATAATAAACATGTGAAAGAAATACTTGCGAAGTCGTAACTGAGGATGTGGATATTTTAATACTTAGAAATTCAGGGAAATTGGAATGTTAGCTAGAAGGCTTAAAGGGCTAATTAGCACTAAATAATACAAAGCAAAACGGAATCACTCTTGGATTTAAAATCTTTCAAATCCTTAAAGGGATACTCCACCAATTTTACACATGAAAGTCAGTTTAGTGAGACTGTCCTCCCAAGAAGAACGACAACATCAGTTGTTACAGCAAGTGCCCCCAAGACAGCATACGTTTGCGTCCAAATGACCAAGTCACCATAATTATGACAGGAGGAATGGAGGAAGTCAGCTGACGTTACAGAGCGACAATGTCTGCATAGGGAGGTGAGGAGGTTAGGGTGGATAGATGGGTCAACAAAACCTAAAACATTTTTTGTTGTAACACAAGTCTTGCCTTTATATGACAGTGACAGCTGCAGAGAGAGAGAGAGAGAGAGTACTTTGGCAATTAGAATTTAATTATGAAAATAGTGTTCTGGAAAATTAACAAAAAGTGTTTTTTTTTTCCAGATTAAACTTCACATTTCAGCATGAAGACCTGTATCTGTGTGTGGAACATTAGCGTCTTGTGGTGTTGCAGCTCTGACCACACATCAGTAAGTGATGTCACAGAATCTGGTTCACCTCATTCATTCACCTTCTAACCACTTAGTAACAGATGGGTGACCCATCATTACGAAAACACCCTGCTCTCACTGCCCTGCATCTATCAAACTGTCAGAGAGGTGGAATGAAAGCAGTGTTTGCTTGTTATTAATATAATGAACAAAAATTCTTAAAATGCAAAGACTGAACATGTGATGAAAATGACCATAAACTAGAAAAAAACATTAACTAAAATGAATAATGAATAAAAGAACAATACTATCAATGATGTAAATCAGGAAGACAATGAGAGCTTTTTATGTCCAGCTCATAGATTTCCAATGGTCCATTACCAGATAAAATACTGATCTCTATTAAACTGCCAAATGGTGATTTAAATGTAATTAAGTTAACATACTGCTATGTAATGGCTGGTTCTGTACAGACTCACACACGTTTGGGCATGCACACACACAAACACACACATACCTACGCACATTCCAATCAATTCGACTTCAAATAAGGAAATGAGAGACTTCCTCTAACAAACCCACCGAAACACACACACCCAAAGTCTAAAAAAAAAACCCCATGTATATACCAACACACACAAGCACCTACACACACACTTTACAGTTTGGGTGGAGCAGGAGTTGTCAGAAAACCCACATTCACCCACTCGAGCCCTGATCTGAGGAGAAAGATAAGAGTGTGCAGCAATTTTGGGAGGATTGGTGCTGCTTTGGTTGGTTTTCACTGATAAAGCCAGAACACTTACAACAACATCCTCCCCTCCCTCTCTCCGCTGCCCGGCCCCCAGCTCCAAACCTACCCTCTATTTATTCCTGCCATTCTTCTTTGTCCAGCATTAATAAACACACACGCAGTGGTTATTCAGTGAGGCATAAGTGCAGACAGGTCTGTCTGTCATTTAATAGGAACAAACTGGAAGGGGAAAAAAGAATGATTTTGATTTACATTGTTACGAATGGCAAATTATTATGGGAGATTGTAATTTAACCTGTGAATACACAAGTTGCAGTAGACTTGACTTACCCAGAAGAATAGGAGAACCAGGAGGCTGTCTGGGGTAATAACATCTATTGGTTTGTCTTAAATAGAAGAAAAAGGATCGATTTAGGTGGAGCTTCTCTCAGGAACGACACCATTATGGAGTTGAATTGAATTTAACAGGAGTTCAGTGACAGCCTCCAGCAAGTGCGTCACGTTGGATCAAGTCACCACCAATATATGAAAAATGGAAATTTGTCCCCCCCGAATAATCGGTCAGCAAATACATCCAAAAGCTAAAAAGAAAGCAAATTATCTCCTCTCAAAATTCAGTGTTAAACTGACTCCGATACACTGGATGGTCCCTGAACTCGCCTTACTTCATGTTAGTTTACGTGTCAACCAGCAACAGTGAACACAACAGCTTCATTCTAACCTGGTGGGTCCACCCCAGTGTCTCACTGAATATTGCCATTGGCCTCCAGGCGCTACTCTGAGAGCACATGACGCACACATATACAACATATAGCAGCAAAACAATCATTTGGAAAACAACAACCACCGCAATGAGTGGGCTTCCTTTTGTATGGGTATTTCACTAAAACACAAAAGCAGCCCTTGAGAAACAATAGCTTGTGTTTGTGGTTGAGTGTTTGTGGCCAAAACAACACTTTTCACTTGATGAAAGCACCAACACCCACACAGCTGCAAACTAAACTCTCATCCTGCTCTCGATCCACTCTGCAAACTCGCTGCCACTTCACGGCCTCTTATGTTGTCACACATATTCATACACATGCACATGGGCCTCCTGTCTCATTCATTCTCATGCTGCACTAAAACTCTTCTTTGCTTCTGTGGTCCTAACAAAAAGCTTCTGTCTGATACAGCTTGTAGCAATGCAGAATCTTTAATGGTGTTGAAATGTGCTGCATTCCGCATAAAAAACACAGTGAGGTCTTTATTCTGACACACTTCAAAATGCATTTAGTTTTATGATCAATTTGGTTCATTATAGAAATAAATGTAACTCTGGTCTTGCTCTAACATTGCAACTCTGGTTATCACTTGAACCACAAAGCATGCGGAATGAGGCATAGAAGGATGGTTTAGGGCAAAGGGCAAAAATATAAATTAAAGTGACAGGTAATTTCTAAGGTGACATATTTAATAAAAAACACTTTTTTTACACTACATATCCCAGGTAGCACCTGCCACTCAAAGAAGATGATCATCTTCACTCATCACTCACATGTCTGTAAATAAATACAGTATGTAGCTCGAGCCAGCAGCCGGTTAGCTTAGTTTAGCACAAAGACTTGAAACAGGGGGAAATAGCTGGTCTAAAAAACAGTCTGGCACATAACGCCCCATAAAACGGCAAATTGTCATTTTTACAGTTTGGTTTATGTACCGATTAATTTCATTAAGTTCATTAATGAGCTTGAGCTCTTAAACTGATTTTATTACCTTCAGACAGAGCAATACTAGCTGCTTCCAATTATCTCAAGACTTTATGCTAAGCTAACCATCTGCTGACTCCAGCTTCATAATGACTGAACAGACATGAGAGTGGTATCGGTCTTCTTATCAAACTCTCTGGAAGAAAGTTAATAGGCGTAGTTGCCAAAATGCTGAATAATTCCTTTAACTGCCCACTTATTTATTCAAAACAAACAAACAAACAAAGAAGTGATTCTGATAACAAAAAAAACATGTACATGTCACAGATTAATTTGTTTATTGTGAAAATGCACAACAGTAATAACATTGATGTGCTGCATTGATCTTCAAGATTAAACTACACTATGGGATAAACTTAGCTACACCTAAAAACGTGCCTCTGCACACATAGAATGTTAACACACACACACACACACACACACACACACACACACACAAACACACACACACACACACACACACTCACCAGTCCTGAAGCGAAGAACACCGCCAGCAGAGCAAGGCAGGTTCCCATGACGATCAGCAGCAGGAACACGATCAGCGGATGCTGCTGGCTCATTCTGTAGTAGGACTCGTACAGCCAGTCCTGGGGCTTCTCGTCCTCCACGCACACCTCACCCTGGCACCCGTCTCCCAGGCTCTCGGGCCCCTCGGCACCCTCGCCACCATCGTTCTTCTCCAGCAGGTAGCGTCCGCGGGTCCACAGAGCCTCCTGCCACATGGGTAGCTGCCTCTGGAAGGACGGTCCTGCTTTCTTCCTGACGGGGTGAGGGATGCTTTCACTCCCCTTCCTCCTCACCCGCAAAAGTCCACCTTTTCCTTCTCTTCCTCCTCCTCCTCTCAGTTTATAAAAGTTTGGTCAGCTGTGTGGGATGGATTGACAGCTGAGTGAAAGAGAGACAACTTTTTAGCTCCTCCGGTTTCCCTTGCATCCTCTGTCGCTCCCTCTGCTTCAGGTGACCAACGGAGTCAGGACAGTGCCAAAATGGATCTTCCTCCTTCTCCTCCACCTCCTCTTCTCGGAGAAAGTGGTCGGACAGCGGAGAGGAGAGATGAGACGTCGGCCCCCTTTCTCCTGCTTCTCCTTCTTGTTTGCTCTTTATGGTTGGTTCAGTCAGACAGACAGCAGGCAGCCTCTGCTCAGCCTACCGCTCGGCACTGCAGCTGCGACAAGGCAACATGTTATTCTGCTGAGGCGCAGATGAGGACTGGCGAAGAGAGAGAATGTGTATAACTGTGAGGGAGAACAGAGAGAGAGAGAGAGGAGAGAGGGTGTGTACCAGTGTGTGGTGGGGAGAGCTAGTGGGTAACAGTGTGTGTGAGTGTGCTGTACCTATCAGAGCGGGTGGAAATGTGAGAATGGTGATGTGTGAGATTAGCCTATGTGGAGAGACTGTGTGTGTGTGTGTGTGTAGAAGGTACAGATAAATGAAGAGAAACAGAAGACAGTGTGAAGTTAGCAGAAGTGAAGAGAGGAAGAAGAACTGTGTGTGTGTTTGGATGTCTGCATATGTGTGCGCGTGTGTGTGAGAAGCAGAGCGAAAGTGAGAGAGTGAGAAGGGTTGTAACAGCTGTGCTAAACCAAGAAGAGCAGCAGAGTGAGGAGGGAAAGAGAATAAAAATGCCATCCAGCAGCCGGTGACGAGATAAAAAGACGGGCAAGAAAAAACACATACAGGAGGGGGAAGGACGGGGAGGAAGAGGAAGAAGAAACAAAGTCAGGAAGAAAAAACCTCAGGAGACAGAGAGCGTGTGGGAGGAAGACAGATCGGTGCTTCAAACGGGAGGAAGGAGAGAGAAGAGAGAGCTGGTAATGAGTGAAAGTTTGAAAGCGACATGCGTTGGTGTGTCAGCAGTGGGAGTAAAAGATCTGACAAATCAACATCCCAAAAATTCCTCTCCTCCTCCCAGCTTTCATTTCTCTCTCTTTAACTTCAACTCCTGTGGTGCCACGACAGGCTCCCTCTCTTGCCACGCCACATGTGACGCGATGTCAAGTGTGAAAATGGCCGTGCCACTTCGATGTGTCAAATCCACAGTTTCCATTGAGCATGCCAGACAGCATGAGTGTACGCTAACATGCATGCAGCTCATCTGATAATGATAAATATTGCACACAGAGCCGAAGGTCATCTTTAGAAACCATAGGGTTCATATGTTCAGATAATAGCTGAGTGTTTCTCTTATCCAGAGTGAAAGGGAATGCAACAGGACAAGCTTCTGTCTTAGAGCGCCAGTAACTACAAGCAGCCGTAAGCAATGCAACAAACACATCATCCCAGTGAATAATGCAGCCACCCTGTGGGCAAACTGGTAACAGCGTGTACAAAGGGAACTTGTACTTGAGCCTGGAGGTGATTTGAGCTGCATTCTACTATTGGCCTACTAAAATCCTCACAGTAACAGTGTTAAAATGGTGATGTTTAGCAGCATGTTCACCATCATCACTAACTTATCAACATTTGCCAATAAGCACTAAACTAAAAAAGTACAGCTAAGACTGATGTGACTGTCATTAGTTTTTCAGGTATTTAATTGGAAAAGTTCTATATATTGACCTAAAGATGGCGGTAGATGAAATGTCAGAGAATGACCAAAGTTACTACAATTCATTATGAGGTGACCCTTGAATGTCTATACCAAATTACATGACAATCCATCCAGTTGTTGTTAACCTCGGACTGGTGGTAGAAAAAAGGTCAGGGGGATCATGAAGTCATTTGGAAACATCGTCTGGGGATCTGCAAACAATTTCATGGCAATCTATTCAACATTTGGAGCGAATGACCATGCAACCATCCCTAGACCCCTGCTGCTAGCTTGGCAACACAAATGCAATTTTGGCAGTCTATTTACATTGTATGTGTTGCCTTGCTAGTCAGTACCTAAATGAAAAGGCACATTGATGGATCTGAGGGCAAATTGTTACAACAAGGACACCTGGGTTCACCATATTTTTTTCTATCTTATCCCAAATGTCAAATGTGTACCTCCTTCAGGAGTTTATTGTGATTTGAGTGTGTCGTAAAAACACACATGGACAAAAAAAACAACACATAAATGGACTTACTCAGGATTCACGGCTTCTTATTTCTTGAGTTTATGGAGTTATTTTCAGAAATGCAGAGCAGGGAAATCAATCACTGTGGAGAAAGTGACATGATGAGAAATCCATAGAGAATCTCCATCCAGTTGGCTAACGTAATGGCGATAATGACAGTGATAATGATACATCATCATGTCACGCTGCATATTACCCCTCGAGCTACCAAAATATTCTTCACCTACGCACTTTGTCAAGCGGCCTCTAAAGAAGAAACATTCTCATATTTGAATCACATGGTAGAATACAAAAAGAAAACTCTACGCAGGCAGGTCAGGAATAAATGCTTGATTTCCTTGACTAAAACGTCAGCCAGGAATGTAAGTACTGTTTAGCTGATGATTTAATCTGACTAATTTAAAAAAAATCTATACTTTCAATAACAAAAAAACAACAACTACAACATATATTTAATCAAAACTGCATTAGGTAGAAATGAGACAGATACGTATAGTTTGTCCCAATTCAGTACTGATTCTACCTGGGTTTTGGGAATGTTTTACATTACATTAATTTAGCAGATGCTTTTGTCCAAAGCGATTAAGGTGCAAGAGTTTGAATGTAATGTAGGCCTACATAGGGAAAATGGCAATATCAATTATACTTAAAGAGATGTCAGTAGAGTGCTGTTGACATGCCACAACAGGAACAGCACAGCCAGGTCTAATACCATGATTTATTTCCATTTAGGTGTGCCTGATTCAGTTATTGTGCTTTTCCTTCTTTGTAAGAGCAGTCAAAATGTCTGCCATGAAAAAGGTGTGTTGTCCCACAAAGCAATGTACATTAAAATCTAAGGTACTGACAGGTGTGAGAACTACTACTAAAATAAAAACAGAAAATAATTAAAAGTATTAAATCTTTTGGCAAACATTTTGCTTTCTTCCTGATGACATTCCAAAAGCCGGCAGTCAATTGTCAGCATGCCAGTGTCTCAGTATTGTTCACATTCCTGTGAATGTTTTGTTTGTATGCTAGATGCCAACACAGTATGTAAGAATGCTATATAGAGTCAGTGTATACACTATAGTGTTAGTATAACGCTGTGTGAATATTTTGCTAATATATTTACAACATGCAATGCAAATTTTTGCTTACTTAGCTAGGCTATACATTAAGCTAACAGGCTAATATTAGCCTCCATCTGAAGCTGGGTTTATAGCCCCCTGACACAAGTAACACCCACCTCTTAGCTCTGCCTTTGTCCCAACCAATTCCTAAGAAAAACATCTGGGTCTTTAGCTTGCTACATGTTTCTCATGTTTCTCCCAGACTAGAGGGCAAGCTGGTTTGAGAAAATGGCCGCCAGCTGTTTTATATGAGCAGTTGATTGAGAGCAGTAGGGGAGAGTGGCCACGGGGCAAGTAGTGACACCCCTGTTATCTAGAAAACCATAGAGGAAGTTAGTCATGTGAACACATATTTTTGAAGAGGCATTAATTTCACTCATCCTGTAAAGAAGGGAGACACATGACTTGAGAGTTAAGCACATTTAAGTTAAAAAAAACAGTTTTTTGCCCTCCAAAAGTAAAATTTCTATGATCAAGGTTTTTTGATTGCTGTGTCTGAACAATTATTGACAACTTTGAAAATAGTTCACACATGTTTAAGTGCTTTAGTAAGCTACACCATGAGTCTATACAGTTAGTATGATGCTAGCTCAAAACAGCTAGGGGATGCATTTTTTAAAAAAATTTGTGCCAAAGAGCCTGGGTTAAGTTGTGCCAGTGGAGATCAGTGCAAGGTTTCTGAAGCAAAGTTGTAAGTGGTCTGTTGATGGAAAGCCCATCTTCACATTTAGAGAGAATGATGAAGGAGTCATCCCTAGAGGTGATGTCCTCAAGAAACTACCTACACCACAAA
>JAVQJL010004393.1:0-12440 GCA_036024295.1 Nannoperca obscura
TTGATGGTCGTTTGGCGGGCCCCCCCCCCCCCCCCCACCTCTTTGTATCTTGGCTGTAATTATGAAGTATCGACCTCATTATTGTCTCCAGCCAGATGGTATTAGCATATTTCAGCCTCCTAATGAAATAAGGCCTGAGACTAATGGAGGCAGGAGAGAGAGGGAAGTACATTTTTTCTAAGGTGGTCCCAATTTAGTTAAGAAATACACAATCTTTTGTGTGTGTGTGTGTATGTGTTTCATAGGTGGTTTAACTGCTTGTTCATAGTGTTGCATGCAGTACACTGTAAGACCATCCTTCTAATGTTTTCTCTCTTTGCCTACAGACTGAGATTGCCAAACGTCTCAATGCAATTCTGGCTCAGATCATGCCGTTCTTGTCACAAGAGGTGAGTCCCTTTTTAAGAATGAGAATTATTTCATTCACTCTGTTCAGTGTGAGGAAGGTTATTGTGCAGAGGCCGTATCAATGGGATATATAGGAATGACAAGGCATTTTACATAAAGCACATTTCATACACTAGGGCAATTCAATGTGCTTTAAAGGGTAATAGAAATACAAAAGGTAAAACGAGTTACAAAATATAAATGTAAAAATACAGGAAAGAGATACAAGATTAGATTTTAGCAGCGCAACCCCCACTGAATTAAGTATCAATTATTTTAACCACTAGAAAGTCCTGTTCCTTCTACACTTGTCGTTATTCAGCAAATAGCCGAACCTAACACAAATAAGTTCAAAAGTATAGCTCTGCAGATCCTACAGGCCTTTCTGGAAAACAAAGTAGATGGAACTTAACATGCAATTAACTTAAAACAAGCCTGTATTGTCTGTCTTGATTTCAGTTGTACTGGTTGAAATTCACTCGGACATCATTTCTCGCGGCACGACATGACAGTATTACTGACAGAGTAGGATTTAAGGGCCTGTTTGTGGAGGTGTTGTGTAGGTAAACCATCCGTACAGGCCAGGAGATGCTGTAATTAATTTTTTCCATCAGGAATCTAATCTTTGTGTTGTTTTTTTTGTGTCCTGCAGCATCAACAGCAGGTGGCTCAGGCTGTTGAGCGAGCCAAGCAGGTGACTATGACTGAGCTGAATGCTATCATCGGGGTACGTGGACTTCCCAATCTGCCTCTCACTGTGTGTATACCCCCTTTTTTTCTTCCTTCATTTTGACCTGAGGCCAGGGGCAAAACTGCATGTTTAGAGGAGGACCAGCGCGCAGTACAGACATGTAGGCTATTTAAGTGTGCCTTTTTAGTGCTGCATGTCAAAGACAACCTGGGAAAGGGTATAAGATTCAAGAAGAAATTGGGGGTGAAAAGAGCTTAGTGTATTAATCTGCAACTGTTTTTTTCCTCCTGTCTGCAGCATTTAAATGTTCAGACTGGATACAAACTACCAATGCCATGTCCTCCTTACTTGTGCAGACTTGTCCCCTGTCTCCAGTGGTTTATTATGTCTTTATTTGAATTTACAATGTCTGCAATGTGCTGTCAATATGGTGTTCTCTACTGTAATTTCTCTTGATTGTTGGTTAACCATGACCTGTCAGCAGCAGCAGTCCTGCTCTGATTATCTCTCCTCTCAGCCAGAGTCAAAGAACATCTGATATATGGTAGCACAGTCCAGGCTGAGATCAGATGTTTCTCAGGTTTCACTTTGGCTGCACTTTAATTAGATAAAAGGTTCCAGCCAACAGGCTTACCGCTACCTCTGACCCAATAGCAGGAGGAATTAGAGCAGTCAGTTGGGACAAGCATTGTGATTGCAGCAGAGATTACAGCAGCATGGATGCAGCAGTGCCTGAACATTTGCAGTGGGGAAAAGATTTAAGTAAAGTTGGCAAAATGGAACAGGAAAAACTTTTGTTGTTTGTCAGAAAATAACCACAAATGCCCGTCAGAATTCCCTAAAGCCCAGGGTGCCGTCTTCAAATCGCTTATTTTGTCTGACCATCAGTTTACCATCATACAAGACAAATAAATGCTGCAAATCGTCACAGCTGAGAAGTTGGAATCAGCCAATTTTTGCATGAAAACTGATTTTAGCTGAAAATAGCCAATTGATATTTCTGTCGATTTATTTATTTACAAATTATTTGAGCTCTAGTTATGTATTTGTACCACTTCAACAAGTGAAACCAGATACAACAAATGGTGTATATATGTCTCCTTGTTAATATTTTATTGACCTGTAATTTCCAGTGATTGTGGCTACTATTTTGTCACCAGTGTGACACGTCTGTTGTTTGTTTACCATTATATAATATATATGATTTCTCCCACTTGGAATTACCACCTGAGACAGTTGTAATAACTGTCTGAACATTATGGCGTGTACGCAGCATTGTGTCTGGTCAGGTTACGGTCTAGGTCAACTCTTGTTGGGGGATATTTCACCACGATTTTACTCAAAGCACATTTCTTTACATTTAATTGAGTTTATAGCATCTGCAGCAGTCTGCACTTTAATAGAGGAAAGGACTGCACTTCAAAAATCAGTAACTGACCTTTTAATTGTAGCCACAACCCTAAATACGCACAAAATCCACTCTGGCCAAATATACTTTTTAGTTTTTTGGTCTTTCATCTGGTTTTATTTAACTACTTTGCTTTTTAATAGCCAGCTTGGACCCAGATGGATAACTGACCCTTTTGATTAGCCCTTCGTAGTAGAGGTTAGTCAGCAGCTAGCTAGCCCCAGTGGAAGGGGGTCAAGTCTAATGAGAGGCAGATATCGAAATCCGATTAAGGTAAATGAGCCAGGAGCACAACCCCCAGTTTTCAAGATAATTACTTCCCATTTCCTTTTTTCTTTTTTTTACGCAACCAGCTCCACGAGACTGTCTGCAACAGGAGTGACCCTTCCTTCATTAAGGGGGCAGGGCCACACACACACACACACACACACACACACAAAACAGACTTTAATTATTGGGACGAAGACATGATGGCAGGTGATCAATCTCCATGTCCCCTCACTGTGAGTGAGGCGGCGCTACTGTTGCGTCTGAGATACTCAGAGAGCATCAGGCTCTGGCAGGAGCTGAATCAGAAAACTGACACAATAACACACACGTTTACCCTGCAGTGACCAATATAGCATATATACAGTATATTAAAGTCCACCTAGCCCCTCATCCTCTCCTCCTCCGTTTGTGACAGTCAATATAATTTTGAGTCATTTATGAAGCAAAAAGGCTTAAAGGATGTACCAGATCCAGCTACTCGAATTGAAGAATTTGCTGCTTTTTTCAGTTTTTATGTCATTAATTTTAACATAATTTATGCGTTTTAGCTGCTGGTTGAATAAATCAAGCAACATGAAGACGTCACCTTGGACTGTGTGGGGAATTGGGATGGGCATTCTTCAGTTTTCTAATATTTAGTACATAAAAAATATATTTAAGTTTCAGTTCAGTTTATTCGCAAAACTAAATTACAGGTACATTTTCAGTACGTCTTATATAAGACGTAATGAAAATATGTGAAATTGCACATGCTGATAAGTGATCTGCAGCTGGAGAATAGGAGCCCAGGCA
Source organism: Nannoperca obscura (assembly GCA_036024295.1). Classification (NCBI taxonomy): domain Eukaryota; kingdom Metazoa; phylum Chordata; class Actinopteri; order Centrarchiformes; family Percichthyidae; genus Nannoperca; species Nannoperca obscura. Next base: position 3,549 of record JAVQJL010004393.1, read on the forward strand.
ATAAGCTACTGCAAAGGTTCGACATATATCTATAAAAATCCATATGGAGTTCCCACCAAATGAAACTGGCACCAGGGAATGGGGTCATAGGTGAGAAAATGTTGACAAATGGTTTTTATAAATGTTAATACTCTGTTTTCATGATATTCAACTTTACAAAAAACACAAGCTGCCTGCAGCCCAAGTGTACTGAACTGTGTCGAGGGGACTGGAAAGCCAAGTCAAATATGCAAACGAGTCTCCTGCGTCCTGCACCATGTTTTGCATTAGTTTTGGCCTGATGAGACACATGATTGAGTTTGATTTGACGAAGTGTCAGAGGCGCTGTCTCATTTCCATGCTCCTGCTCTCATTTCCATGATTTCAACACAGGCCAAGATTGTTTTTAGTTAATGGTTAACGAGTCAGTTACAGGTGGCACGCTGCTCATCGTAAATGCTAATCTGTGGTGGAACACATAATGTAAAATTTTACTCTTCCTGGTTTTGTTTCAGATTTCAGTCTGGTTCATTTGCAAGCAGTGAAAAGAGAAATGTGCATGTTTATTTGGGTGTGCATATTTATCAAAGGTCATATTTCCATCTGGTTTGAGTGCGTAGGACTTATTATAAAGTAACAGTGTCCACAGTAACACATGGTTTGACTTAGTAGCATCTGCACATTTGCTGTTTGAGGTTTTCAGTTTCAAGATGATGTTACATATCATGATTTTTATTATTATTTTTTTTTTAGAAAGCTTTATTTCATTTTGGCCACCAATTTTATTATTAGAGGCAGTTAATGAATCAAGTTTAGTGCGGCAAGCTGATTATTCAAATAGTTGATTGTCAGAAAATGAATCGACAACTATTTTGATAATCAATTGTCTTTTTAAGCAAAAAGGCCTCTTGAGTGTAAAGATTTGGTTTTCTTTGATGGTAAACTGAATATCTCTGGGTTTTACAACTGCTGATTGGACAAAACAAGCCCTTTGAATACATCACCTTGGACTCTAGTCTACAAAAAGTGACTCATCAATCTCACGTTTCCAAAGAATCAGTCAAGAAAAAAATCTGCAGATAAATTGATATTAAAATTGGTCATTAGCTGCAGGCCCTTAGTTTTCATTGTCCTCTTCAGTTTTCTTTCTTGTTGCTTTGTATCATTTCTGGCTGAATCTCTCCTCTTCCTCTCTCCTCTGACCCAGCAGCAGCAGCCGCCTCATAGTGTCTACCCAGCATTCATGGTCAGTGTTCAGGGAAGTTACCAAACATGGAGAAATCGGTTTTTTTTTTAAAAAGTGTTTTGAACTGCTTGCTGGCACTCTAACATGTTGTTTTGTGAAGGGAGGTGTTGTCTTTTGGAGACAAAGCATGACTCAGGTGTGTGTGTGTGTTTGGATGTTTTTTCTTCCTGCTTTACTCAGGTGCGATGAGTTTGACAGCACTTTTATTTCTTTCCGTGTCTCAATCCTATTCCAATCCTGAAACCAATCAGGTCTGCTTTTAGCGTAGGGTGTAGTCTAATCTTTGTCGCGACAACTAGAGAAAATATGATCCGCAGAAGCTTGTTGTAAAGCACAGGATAAGGAGGTAATGTGGTGATCATTGCCAGACTTATTAAGACAGCGTGCCAGCTGGTTTGTGCTGGTGCTGTTGATGCTTGTTCCACCTGACAGTACGGTTCTGCAGGGAGCCGGCTTCGCCTAGTTAACTTTAATTGCCTGTTTCCTGTGGAAGTTGCCTGAGCTGCGGTCGACATTTACACATAATGAAAAAAGATACGTGTGAAAGGAAGCCAGCTCTTTATCCATGAATATTGAATTGGAAGCAATTTATTTTCTGAATTCCCCTCCCCCCATCTCTTCTCAGCCACCGCTCGTTAATGAGGCTTCTTGATAATGATCCCTGCACGCTTTTCCTCATTAGGCACACTCAATAGGGACGTCCCTGCCTCAATCCCTCTCTCTTTCATTCTCGTTATTTTCTGATTCTTGTTCTGGCTGCCCCCCCCCCCTTTCCCTTTCCTTTTGCTCGCGTTTTCCCTCCTTCCACAACAAATAGGCTGCTCCCCACACCAGCACAATATCGATTAACAATGCCGTCCCTCAGTTGCTTGTATCCATTGTAGGATTTCAGGTCCAGCTCGACATAATGAGCTGACTGAATAATGGCCAGCTGCTGAATAAACCTTTAAATGTGGTAAGCCACTAGATGTAGCCTCGTCTAGTTCATGTAATGAATGTATGGATGAGGTTATTGAAGTTCTATCTAGCAAGCAGAATAGCAATCATGTATTTTTTTTCTTTTTGGAGAGGCAGTTGATGGATGTGCTAAGTGTTATTTAACCTTGTTTTAAAGCACTTGCTTCCCTCTTGGCTGAGTGGCTATTTAACTCCTGTCTATCTACTCACTCCTCTCCGGCTGCCTCTCTCACACAGACATCCATGGCCTCTCGGGAGATGTGTGTGTGTTCTCCACTGTGTCTTTTGCTGAAGGAGTGGGTGTGCTTGCTTGGTTTTACAGAGTGTTTGAAAGATTTTGAGGTTTTCAAGTGTAGACCTATTGATTTTTAACTGTCTCAGCTATGATGGAAGCACGGTGGTTTGGGAGGGAGCAAAAGCACTCTGGATCATTTCTGACGACTGATATGAAGAGTAGCAGATCTGTAGTATGAACCTGGAAGCCTGCACAGCGTTGTAGCTCATTCGTGTGCAAACCATTACCCAGAGTTGATTCAGCCAACTTTGTGATGAAACTATTAAGTCAGTCAGCCATGTAAACGCCAAATGCTTCAGTTCCAAGGTTCAAGCTCGTCAAATATGATTTGCTGCTTTTCTTTGTTTTATATCATTGTAAATTCAACATATGTAGACTGTTGGTTTGAACAAAACTAGCAAGAAGACAAGCTTGTTATAACGTGACTTATTGCTGCATCATGACGCAATACGCAGTCTATTTTGGGATGATAATGCTCAGCCAAAAGACGTTGAGAATGGGAGATAAAGTAAGAATAACAGAGATGTTTTGGTAATGAATGTGTTTTGGCCTGATGATAACCGTACTGCACATCTACAGCTATGAAAAACAGGTTTTCCCCCTCAGACATTGAATGAGCTAGAGCAGCATGTTGGCAGTAACTGTCAGGCTGCTATTATGCATAAACGGTTTGGCCTTAAACTAAATGTTGTCAAAGCCTGCCTGTAATGCACAAGTAGAGAGTGGTCATTCGTGGATTCACTTCCCAGCCGACCCACTTGTCCTCTGTCTTGTCTCTGCGTTTTGTTGATAGCAGCAGCAGCTTCAGGCTCAGCACCTGTCTCATGCAGCCCACGGCCCCCCGGTCCAGCTGCCCCCCCACCCCTCAGGCCTGCAGCCACCCGGTATCCCCCCTGTGACAGGCGCTGGCTCCGGACTGCTGGCTCTGGGAGCTCTTGGCAGCCAGGCTCACCTTCCTGTAAAGGATGAGAAGAATCACCACGACCTGGAGCACAGAGGTGAGGAGCACAGCCTGACACACACACACACACACACACACACACACACACACACACACACACACACGTTCAGTGTGTTAGTCCTGATGGGTGATGGTACCTGCCAACAACTGGTTTTACCAGCCAGATACATTTATCATAGAAACATGTCGCTGTATGTGTTTCTGTACAGAATTACTGTGTGAGGAGATATTTACACAGGCTTTATATATTTCTAGTCTTACGTATGATATATTTAACATGAACATTTACATTAATTCATTAACATTAGAAAGCAGTAAAGAAAGAGTTTGTAGACATTTAAACACTAACATGTTTTAAGAACAGACACAAAGACTGGATCTAATCAGTCCAGATATTTCGGCCGAATGTCATTTATCATAAATGCAGGTGTTAATATTGGTATAATATTAAAGAAATAAAAAAATGAGGTACCACTTTCTAATAGGTCACCCTATATAAAGTGTTTAAGTTGTAACAGACATGAATGTTCACTTTCTAAGTTAAGTTAGTTAGTTATAAGTTAAAGGAGACGTTTGTAAGTGATCTGTAATTATAATTTTTATGTCAGTGAAAAAGGATTTTTCTAAATGTTAATAAATAATGAATGTATTTGGTCCCAGGTCAGAGGTCAAAAAGTCCATTAGTGACCTGTTACCACGTGTGCAGATTGAGTTTTTCACAACCTCAAGTCTAAGTTGTCTTCAATAAGGGCGTATAACTGATTTATTAAGCATTAATAAAGCTATTCATTACAACTTATAAAACCTCTGCATAATGAGAAAGTGGTATCAACACAGTAGACATGAGTAAAGTTTTAGCAGCATAATCATTGTATTGCTGTTATGTGATTGGCGTACTGAGTCGTGGTGACTCTTATACTAATTTGTGTTTTGTTTTTCTCTCCTGGACCCTCATCTTTTCACTCGCCTCTGGCCCTTCCTCTGAAAGAACGTGAGTCAAGCACGGTACGTTTACTCTCGTCTTCTCCACCTCCTGCGTGTGTCTTGACTCTGCTGCTCTCTGGCTCACTGTGTTTGGTGACTAGGTGTACCTTATATAGACTTTGGTTCACTCTTCAATAGAAATTCATGCTCTCTGTCTAAGAACCCACACATTTCTGTACTCAGGAGGGTTGACTGAAATCAAATAATGAAGTCTGGTCAAATAAGCCAGTGCCATCTAATCCAGGTGGAAAATGACTCCAATCACTGGGCGAGGATTAGCAGTCAGCTGCCTCCTTTAATTTCAGCACAATTAAAAGCGACTTTGACTCTCCGTCTCTTCTTCCCTCACCACTTAAGAGGATTCAGTGTTGCTTGTGTCCAGTAGCAGACTTTTTCATCTCCTTTTTCTTTTGCATATATCTTTTTTCTTTTCTTCTTTTTTCTTTTCTCACACCTTTTCTCCTTTCCTCCACTTCTTCTCTCTCCCTCACTGTCTCAAGCTGTCTCTACCTCTGTTTTCCGTCTCATGTTAAAGTCCTTGTTTATTGGACTGGCTTAAAGCTCTCAGTTAGCTGGAGCGTAACGCTCTGTTGGATCTGCTCGGCCAGATTGAGTTCCCATTGACTGGTCATCCTGAATGAGCCCACTCACGTCTGAAGGGAACCCAAACTCGTCCCCCATCTCGTATGGTGATGGGCGCCTGCCAATACTACCTTACCTGATCTCCCAGCCACCCTCCCCTCCCCTCCCCTCCCTCTCTTTTCCAGCGCACACACAGTCTTCCTGTCCTGTTGTCTCAGGTCATCTGATATCAGAGTTGGAGGCAAGTGCAGGGTTATTGAGTCTAAGCAATCCTTTAAAGTTCACAGGCTCAGATACACAGACAGGCTGTAATGCTGCAGGAGATTTTTGTCTTGTCAGACAGCATCATCACACCAAACCTGTGGCTTTCTTTTCCGCAACAGTAGCTGAACAAATTTCCATATTTTGACCCAAGAAGGAGGGATGTGGAAATGGCAGAAAGATACTGGGTTGTCTGAAAGTTGTTTAAGTGTTTGTGCGCACCATTTAACTGCCCAACCACAGTGTTTTTTATTTTATCGTCACCCTCTACTTTCCTCGGCTCAGGAAGTCTTTTTTAAAATCACCCTCTCACTCACTCTTACATTTCTCTGCTGCTGCTCTTCTTTCTCTTCCTGTCATAAGCAGCCAAGTAGTTAGACATCTTCCTCCTTCTTCTTTCGCCATGTCTTTCTGAAGGCAGGGATTTGTTGAGCTGCCTGACAGTGTGGGCTTGCCTCAGGGTTTGCTTGCCTTCGATTTCACCCCCCAAACTTCCCTCTCCCTGCCTGTCGGCCTGTTTGGCAGTACCACCCCACCACACCAGTGCCCAGACAACAAAAACCCCGTTTGCAGCTTCTGAGAGAGTGCCAGCCTGTTCGGGCATTCCCACTAGTGGGGAGAACTCATTGCCACACTGCTATGCTCTCATTGCTTGCCAAGTTCCTTTCCTGTTTTGCTCTCTTGTCTTTCTTCCTCTTTTTTTCTCATTTTCTCACTCTGCTTCTTTCATGGCCCTTTTCTCTGCTGGCAACACCCTCTTTGTGTTTCCACATTGCACTCTTGTCCAGGTTCCCTCAATGGCCTCTTTCTTTGCTTCCTTTTTAAAAAAATTATGTTTAATTCTGGTTGATTTTCATGAACTTTGCTGTCTCTTTCTGCTGTTTATTCACTGACCTGCGACAACGCGCGCACACACACACACACACACACACACAATGACACACTCAGGGACTCTCCAGTAGTCATTAATGTTGGTTTTACAGTTAATGACTATTGTGTCTGACCAGGTCACTGTGAGGGTCTACAACAAGATTAGGAGGGGGGGGGGGTTATCCCATGCTGCACTCTGCTCCCAACTCACCTTTTCCCCTCCACCTCTGCTCAGTTTACCCTACATGTTGGCTGATGCCTACGAGCTGATGCTTTTGTCTTCCAGAGGTTTTGTGGGTTTGCTCAGCTGCTTCATCTGCTTCCTTTTTGCTCCACTGCCTTGGCAGCAGCTGAGCTGTCCCAGAATCCTCTTCTGCACCTTATATCCCCAATCAGTCCAGTTCAGTCCAGCAGCATTGTGCCTTCAGCTTTACAGTCAATATTGTCACTGCACCAACAAGAGAAAAGGCTCCAGAGCCGGGAATAAAATGCATCCTTTGGTAGTTTCTGGTTTGAGGGTTTGTCACTTGCTGCATTTAAGCCCTAAAATGTTCACTTGGCTGAAGGGCATCTCTGTCAGGACGGGGCTTACTCTTTTACCCTTAGCAGCAAAAGAGGAGTTTGTTCATTTGAGTCACAATTTGTTACTCCATATCATGTCAAGATGGAGCGAGATGATATTAACAGTATTGGCCAAACTCTCTTCCTCACACAAAACCTGCTGAGTCTGCACTTCAACATGACGAAACACGTATAAAAGTGCATAGGATTTGAAGCATATGCTTATATGGCACAGCATGTTATGTGGGTATTAACAGTATTTTAGGATAAGAATCAAAGGTGTAATACACTCGGAGGGCTGATGTCATCTGGCTGCTTGTTGTTGTTGTTGGCAGAATAACTCCGTGTCGCCATCAGACAGCCTGCGGGCAGCGAGTGAGAAGCACCGCGGCTCCTCAGATTACAGCCTGGACTCCAAAAAACGCAAAGTGGACGACAAAGACAGCATGAGCAGATATGTGAGTGTTTGTGTTTATTGGTTTCTCTATTTATACTCGAGCTGCTGGGTCCCGAGTGATTTCTGCTTGTATTTGAACTGTGATTAACTTGGCGTTAAGTGTAATAGGCCACTCTTGAAAAATATTAACCTTTAGGACTGAAGTATAAGCAAACCAAAATATCGCAGGAAAACAGATTAAAAAGTTTATTTACCCTATATTTTAATATATAACCACCACAGTTTGTGTAATGCTGTATTTTATGGGTCTGTAAATTCCTAGAAAGTGACCTGGAAAGGAGTACATCTCTATTTTATCTATAATTACAATTGCAAATTACAGTGTCCAATTAAATGCTAAACTAGTGTATCATTGAGTCTTTCAGTCAGTATCTAAATAAGCAACAAACATTTGCAGTTTGTCTACATAATACAAATAATAACGAATAATGTTTCCTATAATGAATGAATAAGAATGTACTCTGGTTCAGTGGACCAGTTGTTTTCTCTGAATATCAACAACTGACTAAAATAACAGTCTCCACTTTCTCTTTTATTACTGCAGGAAACTTTCGAGATATTGTAATTATTAGGAAATAATAGACCTATAAAATAAAGCACTACCCAGTTTCATTACATATCTATATACAGTATCTTAAACAAATAATAAACAAAGTGGTTGACTCAATATAAAAGTAAGAACAGGTCACAAAGTCCATAAATCTGGTGTGGCCTTTGATTTTGATCAATTAGGCAATGATTGGATTGTTCTGGTTTATGCTCACTGTTAGTGGTCTGAGCCTGTCCCTCCTTGGTTTCAGGACAGTGACGGAGACAAAAGCGATGACTTGGTGGTGGATGTCTCCAATGAGGTAAGACTGCGTTTGAACTGAGCTGCTCGGCTACATTCCACAGTGTGAACGCCGTGCAGAAAGTAAACACGGCTCTTTTGTCATTTTGTCTGTTGAAGCCTCAACACCTTTCAAAGCGTTGCCAAAAACGTCTGTCATAATATTGGCTGTGTGTGCGAGTGTGTGTGCTTACTTGCTGTATTTCTTTTGCCATTCATGTAGAAAGTAAAACAAAGAGAAAAGGGAGTGACAGGTGAATGAAAAGTGTGTATGTGTGTGAGGGAGAGTACGAGCACGCACGGGTATATTTATCTGTGTTTGCACATGAGGCCCCAGTTTGTTTGACCTACATGTACATGCCGGTGGCTTTCCTCTGGCCTGTTTGCTCAGTCTCGCTTTCTGTCTGTCTCATTTAACTCCGCAGGATCCAGCGACCCCTCGAGCCAGCCCCACCCACTCTCCTCCAGAAAATGGCCTGGATAAATCGCGAGTCCTGAAGAAGGACGCTGCCCCCAACAGCCCCGCCTCTGTCGCCTCGTCGGGCAGCACGCCGTCCTCCAAAGCAAAGGACCACGCCCATGTGAGTGCGAGGGACACTCTGAAAGACTAGAGAGAAGATGAAATAAGGAGGTTACAGTGTGTGTGGGGGTGGGTGAGGGGTGAGCTGACAGACTAAAGGGCATTTGTCAAGTGGAGTGGGTGTCTGTGTGAAGGACTAATACGCAGGAGGCTTAGCAGTTGGCTGCTACAAGGGGCTTGAAGGGCCAGAGGGTGGACGCACTCTCAGGAAATCAAACCCTGTGGCTCACTCCTCTCAATCTCCTTTATGGCTTACCCAATAAATGGTCATTTCTTCCTACTCGGCCCGAGGCTGTACATAACCCCGAGACACAGCAGCACGGGACCTGT